>BMAO01003822.1:0-122527 GCA_019973975.1 Trichonephila clavata | reverse complement strand
AAAATGTTTTCGAAAGTTAAATTCTAATTCAATAATATATATATAGTCATACATTATCATGAAGTATCTAGTGATGTGGGTTGGTAACGGTTAGTATATAATAAAAAAAAGTAATATAAAAAAAGTTAGGTCAATTCCTACTCAGGTCAACAAAGAACGATTTTATTTTAGTTACTTTTTATTAAATAGTTACAATTAATATGAATATGTATATACATAAGACAGAATCACAATATTAAGTTGACATAATAGAAAGTGATTTTCTTTGCAATTTTCCATTTTCCTTTCTATATAGGGTGTTGGACTATTTTATTGTTTGTTTCTATTTATTCTTTAATTAAATTTAATTATACTAATAAAATATTATAGTGAAAAAAGAATCACATTTTCAGAAATTAGGCCATCCTAGATGGGATTCGAACCCGCAACCTTTGGAGGAGAAGTCCAACGCGCTATTCATTGCGCTACTGGGACACAACGAACGATTTTCCTTTCTATATATGCTGCTGGACTATTATTTTTTGTTTGTTACTGTTTATTCATTTTTCACTTAAATTAACGAATTAATATTTCAAAAAATTGTGTTAACATCAAGTGTCATCAACTACAAGTTTTAAAAAAATATATTTAAACTTCAGTGGATAAATAAAAAGTACTTTATTAACGATTGAAAATTTGAACAAGGTATATATATATATAAGGAAAGAGAACACTGTGTGTGTGTAATAATATGAATTAAATTTTTGCTTGTTTATTCTAAGATACTTAGACTTACAAGATTTTACCTTTAATAAACTTTAATTTTAAATAAAATTTTACTATGCGATTGTATGGAAAGAAAAATTTTCCTCTCTCCCACATGGGCATTAATACTCATTAAATTAAATTACGATTTTTAAATTCAATAAAGATTTGTTCATGCTTTGCCCTTTTATAATTTTCTCGCTAGACGTCTGGACTTATAAATGAAACCATAAATAATAAACAATTCATACAATGCAACAATAAAGACAAAAAAATAAAAGACATAACGTTCGAAATCGGCTTATTTATTTAATTTAACTTATAATTGTAAAAGTTCTTTATTTCGAATAAGCCCAAGGAATTCTTAAATGAAAATGGCAATTTTAAATTTTTAAAAAAATATCTGCAATTAAAGAATGTGGAGAGAATAATTACAGTAAACGTGATAAATAATTAAATAGAAATAATTTTTTTTCCATTTTGCTGGCGCAGAAAACTCGATAAGCTTCTTCAAAATTAAATTAAATATTTGTAATATCTAAGTAATTGTATTTAATGCCATTATTTTTAACGTATTTTTGTGCTTTGAGAGATTAATCTAGTATTATTTATTCAATTACAATAAAATACTTACAAAATGTTTTTTGATTTAATTCCATTCTATTTTCTTTTCTTATGCACACATATGAAAGCGAAAGAGGATTTTAATTACAATAATATTGAATAAAAAAAATTATACATTTAAGAGCTCAAATCTGAAATAATTCTAGGAGCAATTTAAAATAGCACCAGATTCATTGCTATATACATATTTTTTTTGGGGCTGATTTAAAAAATCTGGATGATTTATATTTCATAAATTATATATATATATATATTAGTCCCAGAAGTAAAAGAATTTCGCTTATATCTATCTATATATATAAATTTCCCAAACAAAAGAAATAAACTGCTTTGTAGTGTATAATAGCCAGTATATAAAATAAAAACTTTTATTTTTATTTTAGCGTTAACGTTGCACTAGGGGTGTTGGTGAAACCCTCGTAAGTTTAAACTGCGTTCAAGTGAAAAGGACGACACCCGAGCTAGCACCCTACTCTCCAAACTTCCCCGCCAAGCCAACGTAAGGATTTTGGGCTTCCACATATTTAAAATGAATAAACATCCTCTACACGGGTAGACTTCCGTAGTTCAACGACAAAAACTACATGGCCGGGGTAGCCTAATGGTCAAGGTAACGGACTCGTGGCCAGTGTGTCATGAGTTTGCGGCGGTGTTCATCAAAGACCCATTTCCCGTTGGGAACGAGTGACGTCTCAACGGTCAAGCAGTTTCTCGTGGGAAAATAACCCAGGGTGATGTCCTAAGGGAAGTCAACCTCTGACCACCCTTGATGTAGCCGACAGTAAGGTGCCGGTGCAGTTCCCACGCCAGCCGCCAGTTTCAAAGTACACCGCGTGGAGGGGGACTTGGACCAATAGCAGAATGGTTTTCCCAAATACGTTCAAACAGAAGTGACTATACATCACGTGTCACTTTCGTGGGGGGGGACCTATTCCATTTTGAAAGAGACTCTGGAATCGCGAGAAAAGACAGAGAGCAACACCAACACAGAGACACGCTACAACTCCAATAGTCTCTCCAATTCCAACAGCCCTACCAGCACTTGCGCCCCAGCATTGTTCCAGCTCGTTTTAACGCGCCATCATTAGGAGCATTAGCAGCGAACTCAACAGCGCAGCCTGAAATAGAATATTATCGTCCCGGCTTTAGCGCCGCGGCAAGTTTGAGCCCAGTACCGCTAAGGACCCGCCGTGTAGGGGGACGATGCCCGTTAAATCTGTGAAGGCTCAAACGTCCTCCTGTTGGTGTGGTGTGGAAGTTAAGAGAAGGGGGGGCAGTTTAGGTGTCGTTCTCGTCACTTGAAAATAGTTCACAATTTCGAGGTCCTTCGCCAAAATCTCTCGAGTAGCTGAATAGTGTGACTTTGATATTCACTCACTCATTCCACAAAAGCAACGCGTTCCATGACTATGACCATTTGTCTGCCGCGACAACAAAAGTATCTGAAATATGCTAAATGAATTTATAGTTAAACTTTTATTAAAGAAAATTATTTTTCTTTTTCGAGTACAGTTTATTCTTATTTCATCTTTAAGGGTACACAGTACCCTTTTTCAAAAAAAAAAAAAAAAAAAAAAAATTTGGAGACAGTAACATTAAAAATAATTAATGTTCTATATGTAGATTATATTATTAAGCTGATTCTGTAAGTAAAAAATCAGTTTGTCCCGCTATTATTTTAAAATTTTAAAAATTAGGAATTTTTGAAGTTTTTTCAAACTTTTATAAAATATTCAATTTTTGTGCTGTTGCTTGTGCCACCTGGTCGACAATAACATCAGATCAAGATCCACGAAATTCATAGCGGCTAAGGACTAGATTTTTTCGCCTGTCGTTAGCCTTAGCTTTGAGAACCATGCAGGTGACAGTACGATTTGGCTCGATTCCACCCAAATTTTGAGGGAGAACACCGTGGGGGTCAGTAGCCTTCCACCTCTCTTCCCCTTCCACCAACCTCAAGAGAGGACTTGCGGCTCGACGGCTAATCAGATTACTCCTCTGTCGCAAAAGCATTATATATTAACAAACATCCATGGGGGGGCCAATTTTTAAAATTTTTTGGTCATTTTAAGTGATTTATGTTTCTTGGATTGCTGGGAGCAGAAGTTAGTATGGATTTGAAAATCTGTCCCCTTGTTGATTTTTAATAATTATTTTTCTAGCTAAATCTGGAAAAAACATAAAATTTTTTAAAATATTATATAAGTTTTCCTTTAAAAAAAAATTAACTAGAGATCTCAGACCTAGCTTCGCCAAATCAATCTATATATTTTTTAACAAAATCTAGTAGATAAAGAATTCTCTTTTATATATTACATAAAATCACCATTCATATTTTACGTAAGACCAGAAAAAACACCGGGATATAATAATAATAATAATAATAATATAATAAAAGACATTCGAATCATACATTGGCATGCCTATGCTCGGTCTGTAGTGGTATTTCTGTTTTTAACGAAACAAAGTCACTTTTATGCTAATGTAATCAAGAAAACAAAACCCGCTTCATTTTGTGTTCGGCATGCATAGGAATTATTTCATTATCTCTTCGAAAATACTGACAGCTGCCTTCTTCTATTAAACCCTGGGACCAGGAAATAGGTTCATCCCGCATTAGATAAAGGGTATATTTTGCAGAAGAAGACGTAAAATTCAAGTGACAGATATCGTACTGTCAGAAGCTTGATATGTTGATTTTTTTGCTGATGGCCGCCATTGTGTTTGGTGAGTGGGATATTATTTAATTACGGCTGATGTATTTTGTATTCTACTTAGAGAGGAAATGTTCTTGTTTTAAAGTCCGTTGTTGAGTAGGAAGTATTTACAATGATGAAATTCGAATTTTCAGTAAAACGGAAGGAGAATAATTTTTAATATTAAGTTAAATGAACTATAAATCATTCAAACACTTGTATTGTGTACATGTATTTTGTAAATCTTTTCATGTGTTTTTATTAAACTTAATTATTAAAAATTGTAATTAAATATAAGGGACAGTTTGAAATGATCAAATTGTTTTGATTTCAAATTCTAAAGAAAGGTTAACGGTATTAAATTTTTTTATTATTTAAAAGTAACGGACTAAGAGTGTAACGTAATTTTACAAAAGAGAATAAATGAATAATTTTTTTGATATTTAGTGTCATTGAAATGAGAAGATACTCAAAAAATTGTATTAAGAATATTATTACAATAAAAAAATTAGATGCAATTGTTTTGGCAAAAAAAAAAAAAAATAAATAAAGAGAAAAGGACACATATTCAAAATATTCTCCCCTATTAGGAAAAATACTTCACCAATAATAATATTTTGCTTATATATAGCTAAAACTCTTCTGGTCAAATCCTGAATTAGAATTTTTGAAACATAATTTAGATGAGAATTTATTCATATTTTAATATATCAGAGCAGAAAAATTTGAACAAAAATCACAAGCTATTATTTCAACTGATAGTAACTTTAAAAGTATTGTGAATTTTTCAAAAAAAAAAAAACTAGTTTAAGTTTTGTAGAGAAGTTTTGATAATATATATATATATGTAAAATATTATATAATATATGTAAAATATTATTTATAGAAGCATTTTCCATAAAAGGAGAATGTTTTGAAAATGTGTCATTCTTTTTTCATTGTTTATCAAAAAACTGCATTTAAATAACTTATATTGTAATAATATTCTTAAATCCATTTTACATGTATATTCTAATTCAAGTGACACTATAAATATCAAAAAATTATTTATTAAAAAGCTTTTGTAAAATCACGGTTCCGAACGTGGATACCTTAAATTTTAAAGGTGTTGATTAATCAAATTACGAGAATTATTTATAGAACTGACAGTGCTTTGATTACATAGTTTTTATTATATAGTTTTTCTATTTATTAGATTTGACATAAAAAAATGGCTAAATATAAATTATAGTATGAAATCGAGAAACAATAAATTAAAAATAAATTTTCACTAATTAGTACTTTTTTATTAAAATAATAATGGCATGTATTCACCTCGATAAAAAAATTACTGAAATACTAATAATCATAATTAAGAGAGATATTTTTTATTTTTATTGTAATAAATATTGCACAAAGCCACAAAAAAGTGTTTTTCTTAAAAAAATATTCATTGAATAAAATACAGCGTTTATTGCAGTTTTCTTAAAATTCCTTTGAATAGAAAAAGTTGCTTCTCAAATAATTATATATTTAACGTCAGTATACTTTTAAATTTTTCTCTAATAATTTATTTAACAAATTCGTAATCACATTTCACAACTGATATCAAGCATTTGTTAGAAAATTTTCCCACTTTAATAAAAGTTTGTATTCCAATTATTATAATGAGGTGGTGCAACGCGATTTAAATAAATAAATAGATTAAAAGTTAAATTCGCCTCGATGCAGCATTTATTTTGAAACAGCAGATATGAGAACCGAAAGTTCATTTAAACATTTTGTTCTGAGGCAAAATTTGCAATTTTAAAGACAAAACACAGAGGTTTGATTCAAAATAAGTTTTTTCCCTTATTTTAAACGGATAAATTATTTCAAAAATTATAAGAAAAAGAATTTAAGAGAAAAATATCAATATATATTTACTGAATTTTTAGAATTGAATTCCATTTCGGACAAAATATCTGGCAAATGCATATCAAAATTCAGCGACAATTAAATAAAATTTATTCGAATAACGATTACTCGAAACGATACCGCAAACGATTTAAATCCACATTTTATAGTCAATTAAATTATTTCACTCGATGGCAAAAAAAGTTATATTTCGCTGAGTTATTAATTTTTCATCTTGAATTATGATAATATTTTGTCTTAAATAAATTTGTGAGAAAATTTTCGTCTGGAATAATGTTATTCTTATTATGATAGTTACGATTATTGAACAGTTAATTGAATTATTGCTGCCAAGTTAATCAAAAATGTAAATAAGAATTACCTCGGAATAATATTTTTCTTATTATATACACGATTGAGAGAGAAAAGTCTGTAAAGTGTTTTCATTTTTAAGGTATTAGTAAGGATTTATAATGATATGTTTATGTAATATATTTGGGTATTTTTAAAAATATTTTATTTAGAACAAAAAGAAACGTCCAACTCTGCAATATTCAATAAATTCGATTTCTTTTTATAATACTCTTAAATTAGAACATTTTTAGCCTGTTCTGTTCGATTTTAAGAAATTCTTGAAGAAATCGAACTTGAGATTGATAGAGAAGGTCAACGGCGTGTAAAGGGTTTCAGGAATAGTTTGTAAATTCTAGTGGAATCTCAAATAAAAGTTTCTTCGAAGTTAAAGAATAGTTTGTAAAGTAGAAAAGTCGTGAAAGAGGAAGATTCTTTTAAAGTAACATTGGCAACATCTCTTTCAATATCCAATGATCTGTCAATCAATATTCCTTTCTCTGTAGCGACAGTACAATAAAAAAAATTCTTTTACGGAGGGAATTTTCTACATTAAACCTAACCGATTAAATAATCTAATAAACAATGCAGAGGTAAAGTATATAAGCATTTCTGTCTTCTTTCGTCATTAAAGAATTCTTTTAATGTTCTCAACTAACCGCCCTTTTAAAATAATTAATCCCATGGAATTTTCACTTAACTTCTCGATCAATTGTTGATTAACGTCCACTTTGCAAGTAATGCGACTGTTTTTGACGATGAATCATGCAATTCTGAACCACGGTTGAGGACCACATTAGAGTTGGCAACCCATTCTCCAAACTTTTTACACCACACCAACGTGTGGACTTTGAGCCCCAGTAGGCGACTGATGTAACTTAATGGTCATAAGCACGAGCTTATATCCAGCGCGTCATGAGTTTGAGCCAAAGAGCCACTAAAGAGGCTCCGTGTAGACGGGATTGTGCTCGTTAAATCTATCATGGCTCAAAGCCCGCCGTTGGCACGGTGTGGTAGTTTGGAGAGGGGATACGGCGTCATCATCGTCACTTGACCGAGGCTTAAAATTACTGGGTCCGTCACTAATAACCCTGTGTTCATTATAGTGCGACGTTAATACACCCTTCTTTAACCCCCAATAGATTTAGCTTACATCAAACCTTCTACAATGGTACCTGGGCTCGAGCCTACGACTCGATAGAAAAAGCACTGGTCACTAGATCCCTTTAGAAACACCGACGTGGCCGAGGAAGCGTAGTGGTCAAAGTAACGGACTCGTGACCGGCGTGCCATGAGTTCGAGTCTGAAGACCCACCGTGCAGACGGAGCCAATGCATGTTAAATATGTCGAGGCTTAAACGTCCTCCCGTTGGTGTGGTGTTGAAGTTAGGAGAGGGGGCGTGCCATCTCAGGTTGCACCCCACTTTCCAAATTTCCACGCCAAGCCAATGTAAGGATTTTGGGCTTCCACATATTTAAAATGCATAACACCTTCTACATGGGTAATCTTCCGTAGTTCAACGACTCGACGAAAGCTGTGTGGCCGCAGTGGCCTAGTGGTCAAGGTAATGGACTCGTGGCCAGTGTGTCCTGAGTTGAAGACCCGCCGTGTAAGGGGAGATGCGCGTTAAATCTGTCAAGGCTCAAACGTCCTCCCGTTGGTGTGGTGTGGAAGTTAGGAGAAGGGGGGGGAGTTTTACATGTCATCCTCCTCACTTGACCATGGTTCAAAATTACGAGGTCCGTCACCAATAGCCCTTAAGTATATATAGCCGAATAGTACGACGTTAATATTCACTCACTCTGCATTCACGCGCAGCCATGCTTTACTCTTCAAACTAAAACTACTGTATATCGATTTGAATGAAATATTCGTAATGTGCATTCAAAGCAGCAAAAAAATACTGCAAGTTTTTCTGTGCTTTCTTTCTCCGATTTCCGAAAATATTTTTTTATGTCTGTTCTAATGGTTTATTTGTGGGCTTTCAGATCTTTAAGAAATATTTGAAAATATTTTCAAATATCGATAGGAAATTGTAATCCCGAAGTAACTTTCTCTTTTTCTCTCTTTTCTTTTTGTATTTTGGATGTACTTTATTGCAAATCGGTGCTCTAGTAAATATTTCAGATGAAAAGTAGAAGTTCCATAAAATTTTAATGACGCGCACGAACTCAACATGATCGCTAGACGAGAGAGAGCCTTAGAATTCTTTTTGGGTGAATTCAGACCTCACATAAAAGTTAATCATTCTTTAGAATTGATATATCAATTTATATGCTATTGGGATTCCAAGAAATATGATAGAAATCTGAACGATACTATTAAAATTTTAAGACGTTGTGATCGCCGTAATTTTTTTCTTGAAACTTTCTAAAGACGTCTGTTTACATAATTTGATTTCCTTTTTGGCAGGTTTTGAGGCTCAATGATTTTGATTCTATGATTAATTTATTTCATTTGGACGTACTTTATATTGATCATTTTTTCCATTTCATTCCAGTTGTTTGTAAAATAATAAATAATCTATGAATTTATTGATTATTATAACCTATTTTATATATTTTCTGAGCTATATCAGAACTGTTGGCAATGTGGAACTCCCACTTTTGAACCATAATCAAATGACGAGGATGATACCCTGCGCTGTTTCCCCATTCTCCAAACTTCCATACAATGCCAAAGTGAGGACTAGGGATTGCAATAGCAGTATACCGAATACTGGTATTTTGAGCCATTTGTACAATTTTATAATACCGGTATTCACAAGTTAACATACCGATTTTTCGGTATTTACTAAAAAAATTTTTAAATTGTCTCCATTATATGTTCAGGGATCACCAACATAGCAAAATAGTATACGTTTTTGTTTTTATGTCTCTATATTGAGTGAAATTAATAACACTGGGAATATAAAGTTGCATCGTACAATCAAGTGAAGTGATAAAATATGTGAATCATCCAAGGAAACGGACCAAAATTATCCTATTACAGCTCAGAACGATACTGCACACGCGCAGTATTCGTAGTCGGATATTCGTATATGTGAAAACAAGGTTGTGGTTGAGAAGAAAGTGCGTATTATCTCGATATGTTTTTAATTGGTGAGTTTGTTATTCACATTATATTTGCATATCCTGCAGTACAATTGATGCATTATGCTTTTTAAGAACACATTTCAAAAATTTGTAATAGTACCACAGACTGAATAGTGATATTTACACTTTTTTGTGTGATTTAAATAAAGAAATTGTTACTTTACTTTTTTGTGATTCCTTATATACTGTTATAATCTATAAGTTACAAATTATTTTTTTGTGACACTTACACTCTCTAATAAAACTGGCAAATAAAACAAAGAGAAATTCCAGTGTTTTCTTTCTTTTTCTAAAATTTCTACGACCAGTATTAAAAAGGAATCCTGGTATTAAGATCTAAAAAATACCGAAAACCGGTATTGAACTTTTGGTCCTATATTGCAATCCCTAGTGAGGACTTTGAGCCTCGACGGATTTAATGGACATCCACTCATTTACACGACGGGTCTTTAGTTGCACAAGGACTAGGATCTACAATTCTACAGATGCAATGCCAGCCAAGAGTACCATTACCATTAAGATAACACTGTTACTTAATACATTTGAAGTGAGTGAGTTTTTAGCAACTTTGGATTCTAAATCAACACATTGGCTGCGGTAACCTAGTTGTTATGGCCATGAGTTCGAGCCGAGGTTCAGAATTACGAGACCCGTTGCCAATAGCCTTGAGTTACTTTATAGTGTGATGGCGATAAACATTCTCTCATTTCGAATCCTGAAGGATATCCCTAGTTATATCTGTTTCCGTCCAGGTTTTAATGTTAGACAGAGGAGTACAACTGATGGACTCGATCTTAAAAATATACAATTCCTGACAATAAAGTTCGGTGAATAGTCCTGTAACATTAACGTAGATGAAATATTAACGAAAGTTGCTTTACTGTCCTTCGAAATAGTCACCTCCCATAACTATGCACCGCTGAGCTCTGCTATACAAGTCCTGGAGACTTTGTAAGAAGTCTTCTTTTGGGATGGAGTTCAAAAACCTCACATCGCGTTGAAACAAGTTGAAAAAAATTAGGAGGTCAGTTTGATTTTAAGAGCATGCAGTTTGGCTTTCAGGTATTTTCTCTCTTTCTTAAATTTTGAACATAAAAGGATAAGATACTCCACACTTTTTGGAAGTACACATGTTAATCTATTCAGGTAACACACTTTAAAACTACCATGACCAGTAAGGAATTGCGTGATTTAATATTTTGTAAAAAAAAGTGATCACAAGATAATTTTTGTGAAATGGCGGGAAAAAATTTCTTTGTCAGAAAAGAGTGAGCTGAATTCGCGTATTGAGTGTTCCAAAGAGAGACAACGTTTTTTTCAGTTTTATTCTGAAAAGTTCTTTATTCAGTTATGCTTCAAATATGATAATTGGGGCAAAAATGTTCAAATATTATAAAAGTTTTCAAAAAGTTTTTCATAATTAAAAAAAGATGTACTACACGTGTACTTTAAAATCGAATGCATTTTATTTATCCATGTATGTTATTATTATTGACAAATATGTACTTTTTAAAACAAAGTTTCCGCAAACAAGCGAAGCGGAAGAGCTAATTAGCTGGGAACACGTGATTCCATTTATCTTATGACTATGTCGTCAAAAGAATTTATGAACTGATTGGTTGGAAACATGTGATTGTCGTTATCATGTGACTGTGACGTCACATGAATTTTGGCCATTATTTACTCTCTCTCATCAATCACTAAATCTTCTTATAACCAGTTTACCTTAGCTCTAATTTAATGTTAAAACAAAGAAATAATACATTTTCGAGCAAATTTTTCATTTTCCTTAATGTTTCGAAATTTAAAATCCATGTCGAGACTATGGTTTGAAACCTAGTGCCACTGAAGACCTACCGTGTAGAGGAGGGTGATGGGCTTAGCATCAGTCAATGATGCAGAGTGATAATGCAAAGTCAGATGCGACTGATGCATCAGACGAGGTTTAAAGTCTCCCCGTTGGCATTTTGTGGGAGTTTGGAGAATGGTGTCAGAGTGGGTGGTTTGGAGAAGAGTGCCAGTGTTGGAAAGGTGTTCTCATTACAATGATCGTGATTCAAAATTACAAGGTCCGTTGCCAATAGTCTTCGTGTTGCTTCAGAAAACACGATGTAAATTAAAATCAAATCAAAGTAATTATAATTCATTCCTACTAAACAAATTAAGTATAAACACTTAATTTCTGATTTTTTTCTACGAAATATATTATTATTTCGTATTTACAAATTTCCATAATAAAATGTTATGAGTATTAAAAAGTGTACAAAACAGAAACCATTACCATTAAAGCATTTCTAATTTACAGGCAGAGCCTTTTCCAATTCTATCGCTGACCAATACCTGGACAGCATCATTTATGAACCTCTCCAGAAAGAAATAAAGGCTATGAACCTAGACCCTGCCCCTCTGCCAGATTTCGGAGTACCATTCAAATTCGAGCTTGGTTTCATTCCTATTTCTGGCAAGTTTGACTTCCTCAATGGCATCTTCAACGGATTGTCTCGAATCCGAAGACTCGGCAACTGCCAAGGACCAGACATCAGTCTCAACAACATCAAAATGGAATGCGGGTTGAATTTTTTTGGAATGGATGTCGTTTATGATGGAAGAGCAAGAATAGAGCAATTTCCACCTATCCCTTTTCAAGTCACTGGCTATGTAAACGAATCCCATGTCCGATCGGTGATTTCTGGAGCACCGGCCAGTCTGAAAGGCCAGTTGAAGTTGTTCGAGATCACGAAGTTTGGTGACATCAATGCTAGATTTTCGAATTTGGGTTTGTTCCAGTATGTGTATAATGCAGTCGAGGAACAATTCCGTGAGAAAGTCAGGGAGGAATTGGTGACAATTATTATGACGATGTTCCCCATTGCATTTAGACAGGCCCTCACGCAGGGCAGGTTGCCTGGTTTGGGGATGTTGTGAAGTACTGGAATTAAAATAAAGAATTCTGATGGCCATTTAAGATTTATATTATTTATTTAACCAAGACATACATAATAATACATAATATAATATTAATATTGGGCAAAAAATACATTCGATGATAGCTGAGTCAATTGTCTCAAAGCAGATTTTTATATATTCCTGGGAATATTGTGTTTGAAGTTTAAAGTATTCTTATAATTAATAATTTATTGCAATGAAATCTTATGTTTTGTCAGTATCTCATCATTAAAGCATTATACTTACCTGTCTATCCATATATAAATTCGAGTCAATAGCTCAATAACTATTAAATCAAATTGTTGCTGGTTCAAATTTCGATTCTAAAAGACATAAAGTAAGTGTAGAATAGGGGCTATGTTTTATTAACAGCTTAACAGATAAAGCTCTAAAATGTTGTGCAGAATTCTGTGAAATTTAGCAAGGAAGTTAAGAGTTTGCCAATGTATTATTAGAGCCATTCTTACACATTGTTTAATGACATATTGCTATATTCTTACATAAGTTTAGCATTAAGTCGATTATGGCAATATAGTATATTATTAATGATTATAAGGGTTTCCCAAATGAAAAGTGGATATGTTCAACAAAAGTTATGATTTTATTGGAAACCAAAAGAAATCTCTTTGGCAGTTGTCAAACAGGTCCCATCGTTTCGGCAGCAGGTCTATATCTTCACTCTAGAAAGAAGGTGGTTGATTCTTGTACAAATCATTCCAAGATTCCTTCACTTCAATAAACAAATAGAAACGTAAGACTGTCTTGAGTGACCTAAAGCCCTAGAAGTCACGAGGTGACAAATCCGGACAGTACGGTGGGTGTTATATCATTTCCTAATGGATATTTTAAAGTTACCTTGGCTTCATGGGAGACGTGAGCGTGGATTGTCAAGCAGATCCGATATCGTTTGCTGCCCTTCTCGAAAACCTTTACACAAACTGTTCCAAGACGTTCGACTTAAACAGGGCTCGCCATAGACTGCCACTATTCGTCGATAGATGTTGGCATTAAACTCTGCTCCTGCAATCAGAAACCATACTACCGCACTTTGTTCCGAACTGGACGCATCCTTATATGGAACGACTTTACTTTCGATTAATTTCCTCTACCACTAACAGATTTCACTGTTAAACATCATATGTGGTGTACGCTTCCACCCATCCTTCGTGTCCCTGTTTGGTGGCTCTGCTATAGCTCATTCTGACGCAATTGCATCCGTTCATTTTTCATTTGGGCAACCCTTATATATAGAGATGCAGAGAGATAGAAGACGGGGGTGTTTAGATATTTTTAGAACTACTTTGTTGTCATTATTTTCATTGTTTTAAAATGTAAAAGATCCATCCAGTTTGATTTCCAAATTTTCGCTCTGATTAGTTTCTATAAGTATGTATTGTTCTGTCTATGACAGAAGGCTCTCTCATAAAATGTTCAGACTATTACTGTTCGCTGCTTTGCATAATTCAACCAACATAATGAGTTTGCGCTTAGAAAATCTCTTTTCCTTAGATCAGCGTTTCTCAAATTCGGGGGCGTGATAACTCTACTAGAGGGACGCAAGCATGTAGAAAAGTCTAAAACAAAAGATTATTTAAAAAAATAACTAATTTACTAAAAGTAAACAAAATATATTTTGACAAATAAAATACTCATTTACACTGATATAATATACTTATAATTATACCAATGCACAATGTGTTTGATAATTAACTTAACAATACTAAGTTAAGAACAAATTTAATAATTACCAGTGACCCCATGATCTTGCCATATATGAAATTATACACAAAAATTTAACACTTATCTTGATAATTTGTTCGGTTTATAATTAATCTTTAAACTGCCGATTAAAAGCTACGCAATTCGCTCCCAATGGCACCGGACACACTGCCAAGGTCATTTTATTGCAGTCCATAGCCTTCGGAATACTTTTATGGATAGCAGTGCACAGAAAAGATCGTACTTTGGAAAGACGTATATATACGTACGGGGAAAATAACACTTTGTGTGTGTGGCTGAGTGAGACGTTTATAAACGCCGGTGACACTTACGAGGTTTAAGCCGTATTTTAGCTTTAGCATCAAATTAAGTATAATTTAATTCAATATATTGTTGTTGTTTGGATGGGGGGCCGATGAAAATTATGGTTGAATATTGGGTCGCAAATACTGAAAGTTTGAGAAGCACTGCCGTAGATGAAAGCCAGAATGGTCTATAGATCAGTGATTCCCAAAGTGGTCTATATCGACCCCTAGGGATCTATGACGACTTTCAAGGGGTCCACGTCAGCAGAAAAATATTTTGGGGGCTTACTTGAGTGGCTCTCACATTAAACTAGATCGTGACTTTAATTTTAAAATAAAATTTAATCAAGCCGAAATCAAAGTTACTTATTTAACAGATTTCTTTACTAAATTTAATGAGGTTATATAATTTGCAATTAAAAGGTGACACCATATATTTTATAAAAACAAGGACCATCATTTCAGCGTTTCTTGCCAGAATTAAGATATAGGTGTGTAATATTGAACGTCGTGAGTTTTACCAGTTTTTTAATTTGTCGCAGACAATCTGCCTCGAAAATGACGTCTTAACCAACGTTCAACATTTAAATTCTCTTTCTTCAGATTTTGAATGCTTTGACTATGTTGATACCACAGTAGACAATGAATTCATATGGTCACATCGAGAAAAAAGTTAGACTACAAGAGGAAATGAGATAGGAATAAGCACTAACGAATATCTTGAAGTAAAGTTTAGAAAGGGTTGTCAGCACAATTTTGGCTTTAAAAAGATATCTCTGTTATTTTCTCCGAGTTGTTTTCTCGAGAAAGCTTTAAATTGCTTTTCCAAGTGAAAAGGAGTTTCAGCGTGATTGCCAAACTACAAAACAAAAAACAAGACTGGATACTACTAACTGAGGAAATTTAGGGTTAAATCTGACTTGATTGATGCCAAATGTTGCAAATTTGTCAATGAAGCACCAGATTCACCCCTCCCATTAAAAGCATTTGTTTGTCGTTCAGCTATTTTATGAATTAATTAAAGTTTAATTTAATTAACTAACCTATGTTTCTAAAGTTTCAACACTATACTTCATAAAATTAGAAATTTAAATCTTTTCAAGTAAATAGCTCTATACCAGCTGCGAAAAAGACATTTAAGTTGAGAAATTGGCAAAAATTCGATAAAATTAGGTAAGTAGGGATCTACTCAAAACCGAAAACATGGCAAGGAGTCTATGAGACAGAAAAGTTTGGGAAACTCTGCTATAGATGAAACGCAAGAGAAATTGTAGGGGTATTTTTTCTTTGGTAGGAATAAGTATATCTATATATATAAAGGAGAAAAGCGATTCACTGACTGACTGACTGACTGACTGACTGACTAATCACGATATATCCAGAACTATTCAACCTACAGATTTGAAATTCGGTAGACATTTTCCTTTTATGGAGTAGAGATCAGCTAAGAACGGATTTTTTTGTGAAATTCGAATCGCAAGGGGCGTTATAAATAATTGTTTCCATTTTTAAACTACTCGATGTACAATCTTGAAATTAGGTAAACAGATTCCTTTCATAGAGTAGAGATCTCCTACAAAATGAATTCGGTGAAAATTGACCCCAAGTGGGGTTGCGGGGGTTTAGGGGCCGTTATAGATAATTATTAACATTTTTAAGCTATGAGAAGCAAAGTCTTTATATTTGATCAATATATATTCCTTTCATAGAGTAGATATCAGTTACAAGATGGGTTTTGGGAAAATGGCCCCCAAGTCGCGTTGCGGGGGATTAAGGGGCGTGATAGATAAAAATTTTCGTTTTTAAACTACTTGACCTACCAGCTTGAAAATTGGTAGGCATGTTTCTTTCATGGAGTAAATATCCGTTACAAAATGGGTTTTGGGAAAATTGACCCCCAAGGGGTGTTGCGGGGGGGGTTAAGGGGAGATATAAATAATTATCTATATATATAAAGGAGAAAAGCGACTCCCTCACTGACTGACTGACTAATCACGATATCTCCGGAACTGTTCAACTTACTAGACTTGGACAATTTGGTAGACATGTTCCTTTCATGAAGTAGAGATTAGCTAAGAACGGATTTTGCGAAATTCGAAACGCAAGGGACGTTACGGGGGGTTGAGGGGCGTTATAAGTAATTGTTTCCATTTTTAAACTACTCAACGTACAATCTTGAAATTGGGTAAGCAGATTCCTTTCATAGAGTAGAGATCCGCTACAAAATGAGTTTGGTGAAAATCGACCCCCAAGTGACATTGCGGGGCTTAGGGGCGTTATAGATAATTATTTCCATTTTTAAACTATTAGACGCACAGTCTTTAAATTTGATAAATAGATTCCTTTCATAGAGTAGAGATCAGATACAAGATGGTTTTTGGGAAAGTAACCCTCAAGTGCGTTGCGAGGGGAGGGGGGGTTAAGGGCGTAATAGATAAATATTTTCGTTTTTAAACTACTTGACCAACCTGCTTGAAAATTGGTAGACATGTTTCTTTCATGGAGTAAATATCCGCTACAAAATGGGTTTTGGGAAAAATGACCCCAAGGGGTGTTGCAGGGGGTTAAGGGGAGATATAAATAATTATTCCGATTTTTAAACTATTAGACGCACAGTGTTGAAATTTGGTAAGCAGATTCCTCTCATAGAATACAGATACGCCACAAAATGCGTTTCGTGAAAATCGACTCCCAAGTGGCGTTGAGGAACGTAAGGGGCGCATATTTTTCAATACAATCGAATTCTTAATGCTAGGACTTAAATATCAAAAATTTATACATATATATAACCAACAAAAATTTATAAAACATCATGAAATACCCAGCGAAGCGGGCGGGTAACAGCTAGTATATATACATATATATATAGAGAGAGAGAGAGAGAGAGATGAAATACATTTGTGTTAGTTTTCTTTTTTCAAGGAACGTGGTAATAATTTTGGAAATATTACTGTTTTTTTTTGTTGTCTTGAAGCAGTTTAATTCTTTGAAAGTCGTTGGGATAAAAAAAGATGGAATTTCTTTTGTAAATAGCGAATATGTAAAAATATTTTCTTGGTAAAGTATGATGAGTTTATTTTAACATTGTTTTTTAATCGTATAACAGTCATAATTTTAAGAAAAACCAGCGACAATGAGATTAGTCCTTGTTGAAATTATCTCTGCAATCTAAGAACCATCTTTAGACACCATTTTTTTACACAGTTTTGTAAGTAAATAAGCCTTTTTTATTGTAGTCGTTTAGATATAAACCCATGCTTAATATATTTCCACAACAAAAATTGTAGTAGTTACAGCGTATTTTTAAATTTTCCCTCTACCAAATGGTTTTCATACAGAGATTTATAATTCGTCTTTGAGCCATATGACTCGGAAAAAGACGAACATTGTATTTTTTAGCTTTTTTTCAGTTGTTATTACTTTAATATCATTGATGTATACACTTGTTGTGCAACTAATTTCTGCATAAATGAATTTTCTCTTGTTGCCATTGACTTCAATTTAAAAACATTCGAAACAGTGCGTACATTTCTCCAGTGTTTATTTGAAGTGTTTCCGTGCGAGAGTAATGATTGACGATTTTTTTCTTTCCGATTAGTAATATTGCTTATATTTTCCTTTGAAATATTTGTTCCCTCCGTTTCAGAATGTTTCTTTATTACGGTATAAGAATATTTTCTCCTGCGAAACACGCATAAGAGCTTATTTTCATTTGCCATTTGAAAAGAATAATTTCGAAAAAAATCAGACGATAATTTTTTTTCTAAGAATGAGCTATTGCCAGAAACTTTATTTCTAAATTAATTTTATTTGCTTAATATTTATTTAAATTGTTCTAAAAAGGTGTAAATACTTTCTGTATTTTCTGAATTTGACATAAAGTGAAATTTATGGAAGAATAAATAGCATATTTGTTAATTTTTAAAGATATTAACAAATTTAAATGCTTTTTGTCAAAGAATAAGATCACAAATTTAAAAAAAAAATGCAAAAAAGGAATAAATTGAATTGTCTGTTCCATTTTGCTTTTCGATGTTTTTTGCAAGATCTAAATTTTTTTAAAAAGTAATAAATACATTTGATTTTTATCTAAAAAATTTTTAGAAACAGAATGTCATTTAATGCGAGATTTTAACACAGTGTGAAAAAAAAGGGTGTTTGTCAAGTATATTAACAATTTCATTTTATTTCATTTTTTATTTATATTTATATTAGTGTAACCAAACATTGTCTTTTAAAGATCTACATACAAAAACAATCTTGTTTCTGACATATTTTGACCTTAATTATCTTTAGCTAGACAATTAAGGTCAACAATTGCATAACTTATCCACCCATTTAGTTGAAATTTAAATAACGTTGTCAATCAAACTGAGTCTCTTATAAGGAAGGTAAAACTTATTTTTATCAATAACTTTTTAATCTTTTGAGCAATTTGAAGTACATAAAAAATTTATAATTGCTGTGTAATAATATACTTTTAAATATTAAACTAACCACAAAAACATGTTCATGCGGAATCAAAACATATTTATTTATAGATAAATAATTTTCCTTTAATAATTATGGCTCATTTGAACTTAATGATGCTATATTTATTGCCAAATGTGTATTTATTTTTCTATTAATCAAATAAAAGTTAATAATAAGTAAAAGTTTCTAATGAATCCTAATAAGTAAAAGTGAAGAAACACAAATATGATATTGAAATGTATTAAATGTAGAACTATTTAAAAAGAGTTTTCCTTCGATGTTTCATGTTTTTTTTTTAAATCAATTGATACCATATTAGTTCCAAGTATTTTTTTATGTTTAAATAATGTTAATTTTATCATTTGTAAATAACATTCTAAAATTAATTTTATAATTTATTTCACTACTTTTGTATTAATTTTCTTGAAAATTCTGAGGCTTTTCTTAAAGTTATGTCTTTTCTGATTGAATAATCTCCAAAGTTATATATTTCATTAAAAATTATAATAAGGGTGATTCCAGGCGTAATTAAATGCTTAAGATGTTCGCAGAAATTTCATCTATTTATATTAATCACTTCATAATGTATTTTTTTAAAAAAAATGAGGTATTTGGTATTAAGTTTCAGAAAATTCAACATTGACTGCGCATTGGTTTGAGATGACAGTAAGTTCAGCATTTTTGGTTCAAACGAATGTATAATAGTTCAGCGAAGGAAAAATGAGGAACTTAATCTCAAGATTTAGTTTGAACTGTGAAACATGGAGATGGAGGTGTTCTAGTGTGGGGATGCTGATCAATTTCAGGATTAGGTAATTTAGTATTTTTTTTGGTTGGTATAGTAAATCATGAGCTTTATTTAAATATTTTAAAGAACAACTTGAAATTTGTGTATTGGAGCGCCTTTTTTTTACAAGATGATGACCGGAAGCACATTGCTCCTAACGTACGTCTCTGGTGTCTCAATAACTGTCCCTAAATTCTGAAAATTCCTTTTTATTCCCCTGATTAAGCCCAGTAGAACATATTTGTTAAGAATTAAAAGTTAGAGTAAGAAGACATGACATATAAGAAAATGTGAAGTAAAAACAATAATCACAGGAAGAACATCGATTCAGAAATTACAAAAAACTGAACAAATCTATACCAAGACGTTTAAAAGTTGTCGTGTATACTAAAAGATATCCTACTAGGTACTAAATTAAGGAAAAAACAATAGATAAAACTGTGCTGAGATTTTCTTTTAAGTGTACGAAGACTTTTGTGGCGTAATTTATTATTAGTTTTTTTTATTATTAAGCTTTTTAAATAATAGTTATGCTATATTTTAAAAATTGATTATGTCGTTTCAATAAGAATAAGTTACAGGTACTATAACAAAATTACGATATATTCATTTTTATTAGTCGAAATCTTTAAATTTTATGGAAAATTGCAAGTGTATGAACACTTTTGAGATCCAGTGTAGGTGAATTATTTCGACTGGTTTTACGAAATAGCAAAGTGATTTAAAAAAGCTGAAACATTTTCAATTGAATTTCATTCACCAAAAAACTTCTACATAATAAAGTGTTTTTTTTTTCATTTACCTCATAAACTACTCTTAAAAATATTTTGTGCAAATTTCTCGAAGTATTGAAAGTCAAGTGATGATTGATTTTTGTTCAAATACCAATTAAATGAAAAAGGTTCTATTTAGAGATGTTTAGGGAAATGAATAAAATATAATGAATAAGTAATTATAATGAAAGAAACGGACATTTTTCTCGTGCATATTTTTAGTAAAAAAACTTTTTAAGTCGGTTTCTCAAGTATGAATGTATAATTTTTCTTAAGCTATCATAGTTAATAAATCAAATGGAACCAATATTTGTGAATGTATTCGATTAACCAAATTGAATAAAGTTAATCAAATACTTATGTCAGCAAACAAATTATTTTTATTTCACATAAAAAAAAGCCAATTCAGAGAATTCATTTCAATACGTCCCATTTTCGAATGTAAATTTGTTTTTCTATTTCTCGTAAATGATCCTTTTTTCCATATAACAGCACCTTATTAAATAAATCTCATTAAATGAACTACTTCCTTGCGAAATGTATGCTTTCGGTTTTTCAGTGCTTCTAAAAATACAATCCCGAGTTAAAATAATTTTTACTCTCTGATGTTTTCTCCTATATAATTTTTAAAAGTCAAAAGCAGCTTTAGTCGTAAATAGATTGAAAACAGCACTTCCGGTTATTATTTTTTTAAGTTATAGTTCCCTCCCCCCCCCCCCTTAGATATCTTAGAGCTAGCTCTATTGGTCTCTTAAAAATCGGATTTTAAGAGTAACTTTTGCAAAGCTGTCGTTTGATATTCTGTTGCTTAAAATGTGATGAAAAATTCATCCGAAATACAGCTTCTTATTCTTCTAAATATTTCTCTATAAAATTCAGAGTTAGTAGCAATTTGCTAGATTATTTAATTTTTTTAAAAAAAAAAAGAATATAATAATTTTTTATATATCATTATAGAAGAAATATGCATATATTTTGATGAAAAAATATAAGTTTGTAGAACATTCCGGCATTCTGGTTTTTATGAAATATTTATATTTATTGTATAAAAAAATTAGATACAAAGTTAATATAATTTTTTTCAGCTTACTATATATATATATATATATATAATGGTTTCTATTTATTCTTCTTGTATTTTTAAGGGGGCATGGTATAATTGATAAAAAAAGTTTTTAATTTCAAAGTTTTGAAAAATTTTTTGGTTTTTTCCACACCAACACACCAAACACCACAAGAAGTAAATCTTTTAAGAAAAAATTTAAAAATTCATTTTAAAATGCTACTTTTTATGCAATAACTGACGTACACACACGAAATTTAATTTACAAGATATCAAAAAATATCTAGCAAAAGTTGGTTTGGGATCTATGATAACGTAATTGATATTTGTAGGATACTTCTTTTTTATGAATGCTTATTTAAAATGCCTCAAAAAATGAACAAATTCTAAATTTAACAATTTTTTAAGAAAAATAAGCATTGTTTTGATCATTCAAACATGCATTTGTAACATTTTCCCGCCATGCAACTGCAAGATGGGTTTCCTATTTAAATAGCATTACACAGTTCACATCCGCACGTACACCCCTAAGATATTAGGGGTGTTTTCATCTGACATCACGTCAACAACCGATGGAAGTGAAAACTCCAACGGCTGGATTCCACTCCTGCTAGCCGAAATCCTGAGTGTATTTCGAGGTGGCAGAAGCAACTGCCCCCACCCCAAGAGAGTGGAGAGACAGTCCGTTTTGAAACACCCGAAAGAAAGATTGTGTTTGCCTCCTCCTTCACAAATAACATTTTCTGTAGAATGGAAATGTCAACAATTTGAATAACTTGTAAGCAAATGTACATATTATAATTATAGCCGTGGACTAATAAATAAATTATTTAATTTCTTAACTGTCACGTTACCCATCAATTTTCTCAAACATCACTGCATTGTTAGATTAACTAATAGCAATAAGAAAAAAATATCAAAACATTTCAGAGAATAGGAAAAAAGCCTTTGCATTTTAAATGAAGGAAAATAATTGAATTTTTTTTCTTTCTGGGATAAATCAGTTTAAAGTTTTTATTTGCTTTTGGGATGTAAATAAAAAAGAATATAAAGATTATCCTAATTCTGGGTTTTTTTTACCTTAGAGCTTTCAAATTTTGTGAAATTATAAAAAAAATATTTAAAGAGAATAATTTACTTTGATTTTAGGTACGATTTTTGTTAATCGAATCGTACTTTGTCCTCTTAAATATACTAAAGCTCTACTTTATAATTAGAATCAACCTTTCAATTATATATATATACAGTAGCGCACACAGTTGTTTGGGGGTTCATGGTCTAAAGTCCCCCAACTCATATCATACCTCAAGACAACACCAATTGATTCTTCTGATTTTGTCAACAAAAAACAGTAAACAATAGATTATTGAATGAATAATTATCATTAATTAATAAAAAATTGTTAATTACAAGTACTTAAATTTTACGTTATATATATATAGGATTACATCAATCAAAAAAAAATAACTCAAGGGCTTTGGAAGGGGGGGGGTTGGACCCCTAGGACACCCCCTCGTGTGCGCCACTGTATATATATATGTAATATCATATTCCGAAATTTTAAAGAAATAGCACTTTCCTTTAGTTTTGTGCAATTATACTGTAATATTCACTCCTTTTTCCTCACAAATTATTTTTAGTTGGTTACATTCCATTCTATGGATTATACTTCTTCCAATGAGCTCACGTTTCTTTCCTTAAGTTTATGAACATAGGAAAAATTGAAGAGAACTGCATTTTATAGTTTCATTAACAGGCCTTTTCGCTTAACAATTGGTAGGGAAAATGATAGAATTGACTACAAGAGAGAAATGCTTTTAGTTGAGGCTGTGTATAAGCAGAATTAAAATTTTCACAAATGCTGGACATTGCTGATCATGAAAGAACTTTGGCTGAGATTAAGTTCAAATGGTTTTTTTAAATTTGGTAATACGTACAATGTTCATTTTTTATTCCTCAATTGTTATCAATATATTTTTATCCCTATCGAACTGAGGACTTTAAATAAGAGGCAGAGTAAAAGAAATCTTAAATTAAATTTTTTTCTGGGGGGGGGCTCTTATATGACTTTTTGTTAGAAAATTATCACATAGAATGAATCTGCAGAGACTACAATACTACAAAATCACGGTTTTTACTTTAAAAAAGGCAATACAGCAATGCTTGTTCGAAGCTTTTCTTTTTCTCCTTATTGTTTTAATGAATAAGTCTATTTTTTTAAATTTAAATTCCTTTCTACTTTAATTTCAAAAACAAATCTTATTATTTGTTTTGGTTTAATTTATAACAAAAAAATGATTTCAAATATTGTAGTAACATCCTATCATTTCCACTAAAAAAAAGCAGATTTCAAAAACACAACACCTAAAGTTATTTATAGAAAACAAGAGAAGGTATTCTTATCTCTGTTTTTTACTGTTAAAACTGCCAAACGATAAAAATAACTTCAGTATCTATTGTCTTCCACTAAATTGTTCGAAGCAGAATTTTATTCCAAAAAAAGGAAACAAAATCTGTCGAGAAAAAAAGTCTTTTTCCATCCACAACCCAAACTTGATCTTTTAGTTTCAAATCAGTTTGATTTTTTCGGAAATCTATCATTCTAACACCTATGGGGAATTTAGTGCCACATAATTTTTTACTTTTTCTTTCTTCCTTTTTTTGTTCTCCTTTTCATGGTTCCGCTGCAACATAACTCCTAAGCCGATTCCAAAAGTTTGGAAGATTCATTGCTCCGAAGAATCTTTCGTTATTTCGGCGGGGAAAAAATTTTCTCGGTGGACAAAGAGTTTCTTGTATTCTTCGAATGTTTTGATTTAGCGGAACGGAAGTGAAGAGGAGAAAAAATCACGTGTTTTCGAACTAAAATAAGGCTTCGTTGTTTATAACGAAAAAGGAAAACTTTTCAGTTGAAAGTTTAAGAGAGTTTCATTCGTTTATTTTGTAGTTTGTCAAGAAGAAAGAAAAAAGTGGCGGGAAAAAAAGGTTTTGTTAATGAGACTTCGGTTATTTAACTGAAGAAAACATGATTTTTCTTATAAGATTCTTTGCATAGCATAGATAAATTAGAGATTGAACATGTAGTAGTTGTTTTTATATTTTTTCTCAAAGTAATACATTCCATCTAGATTGATCACTATTGCCTAAGGATTAGAACATAAAAAAACTTTGAAATAATTGAGTTTTTAGAAAAGAAGGTTTCTCTGTAAAAATATCTGTAATACGATGTAAATTACTTTCTAGGCTCTAAAAACAGAGGCGTTTTGTCCAAAATAAATAAAATTTAAATGAACTCTTTTTCTTGAGTGAACTTTCAATCTGTGTAATTAAATTTTTAAACAAATTTTCTTACTTTAAAATTCTTTTTTTTTCCTTCGAAAAAAAAATGGCTGATCACTTTTTAAGAACAACAATGAACAGTAAATGGATATATTTTTGTTTGACTGTTGAGCTTAAAATCCGATTAATAAGCATTAGGTTCTAAATGAACTTTCCGCATTTCTTGTAATTATGTCAAAATAAACAATAATATTCATTAAGTGTTGTTTACAATACTGAGAAATTAATTATATTCTTCAATTAAACTAAATTTTATTTAATAATATATTCACAATGGATTCAGAAAAGTATTTTTTATCTTTTAAATAAACTAGTTTTAATTTGTAGTAAATATGTTTTGCTTATAATTATATTATGATACATAATTTTCCCGAAATAGTACCCATTATTTAGTTATTATATTGAATTTATACTCTTCAGATAAAGCCTCGAGAAAAAGAATTTTAAAATAAAACCAAATTTTTGTAGTTTATTTTTAATTTTCAGGCGGTATTAAGTATTTTATTTTACTCTTATTATACAGGGTGACACAGATCAACGGGAATTTTTGAAATGCGGGGTGGTAGCACTGAAGGACATTGACCTTGAGCAAGCAAACACTTCGCCATTTTAGTAACCATGGGTCAGTGGAACGGACAACTGCGTGCATTACTCATAAAAATGTTTTATGAAAACAGTGAAAGTTTGGAAACTGCGCAGAGGGGATTCTGACGTTTTTCAGCTTAGGATGCGATCAAAGCACGCGATAAAAAGTTGGATTAATAACTTTGAAGAGACTGAATCTGCCCTAAAAAAGAAACCAACAGGGGATAACCAAGAAATGCTCAAACTCCATATAGATGTTGCAGTGGTCACAGGAGGTTAAAGCGGTATCTTCATAAGTCAGTACCAGCCTCCGGACAGGGGTGATCCCTTTTGTCTAGTGGTCATGTTTCTTGGCTTTGGATCCATAGGTCGCGGGTTCTGTCCTCCGGTTACCCGCTCTACATTGGTGACCTTGGCTGAATTTAGAAAAACGCAGCCTATTTTTTCTGCTCTGTCGTGGCGCCATCTACTCGCAGTGACAGCAACCAAAAGTCATCAGACTCACTTGACGCAGAAACCAAAATCGTCAGACTCACTTGACGCAACGCCACCAATTAACAGCAACAATTCACACGGACGCCATAACAAATGTATCGTTCATTCGCCTGTCCACTGACTCACTGGTGGGGTACTACTGTAACGGTATCTTCATAAGCCAGTAACAGCCTCCGGACAGAGGGGATCACTTTTGTCCAGTAGTTATTTTACTCAGCTACGGAACCAAGCGTCGTGGGTTCTGTCATCCAGATAGGGGCAACACAAGATATCTCAACAGCAGAATCCAAGAATGCATTTGTACAGGAGGACAGCATCTAAAGGACGTAATTTTAAAAAAAATGACAAATTCCATTAATGTTTCTTAAATGGGGCAAATTTTGAGGGTTCAGTTACTATAAATGAAATCTTTTTCGTCCATAACTCTTGGTTTTACTAGATTGCTAAGAAGTTCCCATTTTTTGTGTCACCCTGTACTTGCTATTGGTAACAAACTTCATGATTATGATCCACGGCAGCATGTTTTTGATAATACTCTAAGTCAATACTTCATTACCCGATCTTCTCTAAGGCTTTATTTAATTATTGTAAAACTTGTTGTTCTAGTATATTCGAATAATAAGATGGTCAATACAAAGAGTGTTGTAACGAAATTTCTTATGTAAAGTGTTCATTCGTGTAAAAATAAACATTTGCTCTCAAATTTAGATATAATTAAATCCTAAAGTATTCACATGTAATTTATTTTATTTTTACTAGACCAAATGACACAATGACAACAATCCCATAAAAAAGCAATGACAATTTCAATAAATAGAGCCCATTTTCCCCAGAAATATCACAATATCAGGCCTAGGCCGATTACTTGAGCTTTGTTCACCAAGAATGGTCATGGGTGAGCTAATTTCCAGAATATATAAGCAGAGAAAAGAAGAGTTATATGAAGAATTGGGTAAAGAATCTCATCAAAACATCAAAAAGAATATTTTTAATTAACAATGGAGCTTTGTAAATCAAAATGTAGTTTTGGACTTTGGGCCGAATAAGTGGGTTTAAACTAGTTTCATGACCCCCATCCTCCCCCCAAAAAGTGTGCAATAAATAAAATTTCCAAATTAATGAATGAGAAATTAACCAAATGAAGGTTTGAAAAATATCAAAAATTTGTAAACATGGCGCCATTTTTTCTATAATAAAAGAAATAAATGAGAAAACATAAATAGGTAATTGAAAAGTATGGAAGGAGTGTATACTATTCCATAAATTTTTTAACAAAGACCCATTCATTATATAGAGCTGACAATAGAGAAAATATTATAAATCACTTGCGTGGAATAATCTTATACATGGTTCCCAAATAATTTTTATTCAAATATCTGTGAAATTAATCATCGAATGCGAGGGAAATTTGGAATTATTTGAATTGTTCTTTGATTAATTTTTTGCTAAAAAGGACTTTGCAACGAAAAAAATTCTGTTTTAGAAGTTTATTAATTAATCCATTAATATCACAACTTATAATTCCCATTGCTAATTTATTTAGCTATAGTTAAACATGTGGAGTTTTTCAAAGGTGTCTCATTAAAATCCCTATCTCGAAACCATAACTTAACGCTTATGATTTGATGTTTGTCAGGCATCATCATCCTCATTTTCCATAGAACATTATGCTTTTTATATTCTTGCTTTTTATAAACATTACACCTGCTCAAAATTCATTCCCTTCCTTACTCAGTGTCTCGACAGCCCAGGTAGGCATTGGCCTACTCGAGAAGCCTTTTCCAGGCCAGCCTGCTTCCTTCTAGTGTTCTCCAATTTGTAGTTTTTAAAACTGGGAGATCCTCTTCTAGGCCATCAATTCATCTTAGATTTGGCCTGCCTTTTCTCCGTGTGCTGATTGGTAGAGTATTGAAGACTTTTTTTAGTGATGCGGTCTTCATCCACTCTGACAACGTGGCCTGCCCATTTAATTCTTTGTACTTTGATGAAGTTAATGATATCAGCTTCTTTATATGAATGATAGAGTTTGAAATTTGATCTTCGCCACGTGTCATTTTCCTGAATTCCTCTAAAAATAAATCTAAAATTTTCCTTTCGTAGATACTTATCATGTTCTCATCTGTTCGAGACATGGGCCAAGTTTCACATGTATTAATGCTAATCTTAAAAGACTTTTATACGATACAACCTTTGTTTTTCTTTTGATTAACAAAATTCATTAAAGGATTCCTTTATATGTTTCTGAACGTGAAAATGATATCCATAGGAAGTAGGTGGTCGTTTGGAATAATGTAGGTTTAAATTGAATAGGTCAGTCACCAATATCCTATTTTGTACAGCAGTATTAATTATATAAAATCAATTACATGTGACAAAGTGATTGACGGAAACCTGAAAGCATCGATAAATCTACAAAAGTATCGATTTCAATATTCCACGCACAGTTTCATCACTCCACATTTAATAATTAAATATCACTCGATAAGATATTTGGTTTTTTTAATGGAAATGTTATCATTTGACCCAAAATTTTTGTAATTATTAAAAATATTTTATATTTAATACAATCCATATATATATAAGGGAAAAGGAATGTAATTAGCATTACTGAGCGTTAGATGTTAAAATGCTATCAATACATTAAATATAAGTACATGTAAGTTGTCTGACACGCTTCTGGAATTGAAATTATAAAGTACATTAAAAGCAAGGAAAGTAATTCAAAAAAATTATTTCATGTCCAAACTTGTTTTATTTTTTAGGTCTAAAATTTTATTTATTTATCAGTCATCGGATTTCATTTTCATTGTATCAGTTTCTTTTTATTTCATTTATTTTTAAATTAATTTTATATCAAAGACTAGTAGCATTTACTTTTTTTAAATTTTTGAAAAGGTGGGTCGTTGTCTATTTTAAATAGATAATTAAATTTTTATGGAGTTAATATGTTTTAGATAAACAAATAAAACTTGCAGCATTTAGTTTTGTTGTACAGAACTCTTTAATGTTCATAGGTGTTTCACAAATAATTAATATTTAGTTTGCTTCTTTCCTTCAAGAATGTAGTTAATCATATTTCTGTCATTTAAAATTTTTTATTTAAAATTATTATAGGCGAGAAAAGTATCCCTGATTGAATTCTATAACCTTTAATTATCATATAATTTTACATATATATCTTTTTTATAAAGAATGGTAGAATAATCTGAACGGAGTTTGGAGGTTTTAAAAAAAATGAGAGAAATAAAGAGTTTTTTTTTCTAAGAAAATTAATAAATTCAAGTTTAATAGACATAGGAATATCACTATAGAAACTAAATGTAATTTATTGAAAATTCACTGACAATCAAACAACATTTATTTTTTTTGTTAATTTAAGTCACAATTATTTTTCAGCACAGTTATTTTCTGATGTATTTGACAACCATTTTTCGAATAACTAATTCTTTGGATACTGGATTCTTTAAATAATACTGATTATTCAAATACTTGAATAATCAAAAACGGAATAAATTAAATAATCGGAGTGAGAGATTTAATTTAAACAAAGTCTAACTAATTATTATAATAGTAATATCTACTTAACTATTAACAGTAGACTTCTAATGAAAATGTGCAATTGAGGCAGACGCGATCACAAATCTCTTGCAAAGTTGCTCTAACCTTAATAATATTCTAAATGTCGACTTACCTCTTATGTCTCATGTCTACTTAACTGATAAGACTCAGTTGTATACGTTATGTTTCACAAAGCGAGATCCTTATATGAAATATGGTAGTAAAATAGTTACTGAGATAAGTTAAGAGAAATGAGTATGAGAACCCGTTATACACACACACCTTTTACTTCTTTTCATTGGAATATAGAAAGAGAAATATTTCACGTTTTATTCTACATTTTTCCTTTCATGAAAGAAAGAAAAAATTGTTCATAACTATTGAAGTTTTTTGTCGTTTGAAATAGATCATCAAAATGAAAGCAAAAAGTAAATTTAAAAATAGATAGGAAAGATTAATATTTTCTAGAAATTTCGAAAAGAAATATACAGAAATGTATTTGATATTAATATTTATTTTATTTTTATTTCTTGTGTTATATTGGATATTTAAAAAATCTCACAGCAGTACAAAATAGCTCAAGGATTGAATAAATCTTTGACCTTGAAGTAAATACATTAAATGTTTACCGAAAGAATGTAATTGAAATTTTGATTAGTTTCCAAAACTAATTCGGATGAAGAAATATATGTTTTGCACTAGGATAACGAACAAAAAGGGAATATTATACAGCTTTTTTTAAATATAGTATTGTCAAAGAAATAGGAAATGCATATTGATTCGTTTATTATAAGTTTTCGTTATTAATTTTTTAGTAATATTTCTTTGTAGAATATATATGTACATTGCGTACCGGAGTGGGAGGTGGACTTTCTTTATTCAGATAATTTGCATTGATGAGGCAGTCTTTTGTTGAATGACAATCTACCTTATTTCACACTTAAACACAAACGTAAAGATGGACAAAACAACAAAGAACACAAAGAAAATAGTAAGCAGCAGTGACAAAGACAGACAGTGGGCTGCCAGGCAAGCGAAATCTCTCTGGAAACGGGACTTTTACATGAAGCGGCAACCGGAAGTCTTGGAATCCGCGTGATTTCCTTAGACGGAGTTTTTTATTGGTGGAAAATATCATATGATGGATTTGATGCAATCTTACTTTAAAAACGCAAAGCTGTTAATTTTTAAGAGATACAGTTCCAGTTATTCCCGTCTGGCGGCAGGCAATAATTAATTATTCACGCGAGAGCCCTGCAGGGCAAGTTAGGACCATTACAAATTAAAATGTTCTTTAATATCAAATTAAAGGGAATATATACTACTTACGAGTATATATATATTTATATACTATAACATTATTATATACAATTTACGTGTTTATTTTTTAATTATGATTTACGAAATCTTATTGTAATGAATGGAAATACTCTGAGAGGAAAAGAGTTTTATATTATACGAAATGTATTGCTTGCAAAAAGTTGCGAAAACATACCAAACATATGATTGAATTGAAAAGCACATTCGGGAAAACGAAAAACAGTCAGCACTTAGTTTAATTGTCAACTAATTAATTCACTTGTAATTAACTAAAAGACCCGAGATCATATCACAAAATTTTATATTCCATGTACAATTATAATTCCCATAATTGCATCAAGTCTTGCAGTCTAAGACGATTTACAGTGTATATAGTTTTATTTACCATACATCCCTATTATAATGTAGTATTATAATGTTAATTTTATGTTTCCCAAAATATATGAAATCCATAAAATATATGATATAACATCTCTTAAGAGACCACAAAAGGTTAAATTTATGGGGGAAAGTATTGTGTTATATTTATTATATACAACAAAATGTTTTTTAATTTAACAAATTTCCAAATAGTTTATTATATATTAAGAAACGTGGTATCTCTTTCATTGCCTTTTTGTTCTTTTTTAGTTGTTTCGAAATGGTTTTTCGTTTTCTATTCCAAAATGCTACTAGCAATGTAAATTTTATTTTAAAGCCATAAAAATATAATAGCGCACGTAAGTTTTTTTATATATAATTTTTAAAAATCCCGAATGAAATTTTTAATATTTGGATAATTTATTTAAAAATATTACGATTAAAATGTATTTAGAATGTTTTTTTTCGGATTAGAAATTCCTACGCAGGGCTTATTTATATCACAGCTTCCACCGTCTCAAATAATGATTCAATACAAAATACAGTCTTTCGTCACAGTTGCCCATTATAATCCGGGTATAAAAGTAAGAGCTTTAAATTTTTTTTAAAAAAATGAGCATAAAAGAAAGTTATTTTACATAGATCGAAATACTGTCTATTCAAAAAAAAAAAAAAAAAAAAAAATGACATACCTTATGAACTAAAAGAGTTGTAGTTCGAGAAATAAACTATTTTTTCTAAAAGCCTGAGAAAACACATCGAGTGAATGACTTCAAAACATAAGAGCATTGCATACATGCATTTCAGGTTTGTTCTTATAAAAAAAGTACAAGTTATACACCGAGTATATCTAAAAATTAAAAAATGCGGCTTGAAACTATAGGTGTGCGTTATACGCCAGAAGTTACGGTACAATTCATACGATTATTATAATTTATTATTTTTTTATTTATGTGAAACTAAGAATTTGTTGTGTTGAATGCAATTCGTAATAGTATAACCAAATATTGATAAATGTATATTACTATCCCAATGCGGTACTTTAATAATATTGTGGTTAAAATCGCCTCTCTCATAAATATTAGAGCATATTAAATTATTCCTTAATTACATTTGAATCTATTGAAAATTGGTTTGATCATTGCAATACATGTGCCCACGCATGCATAAACTAAATATAATGTATGATGTCAATACATTATAAATATAGTTCATACTGAGGTTCATGATCGTCTAAGCATTTTGTGTCCTCTTGATATTTTTATTGTTTTTTTTTAGTCTCATATCATACTGCTATTCACCATCTGTTTATCATGCTTCATTTTTTATTTAAAAAAAATACGAAAAGATAAGTAAACTGATACAGCAACGGATGCGACATCTTTTGAAAGAATAGAAGAAGAAAAGAGGGCAGTAATTGCTTTCACGAAAGATTTAAGAGCCGCTCTCTATCAAAGCCGTTATATTCAAAAAAACTTTCCGGATTTCACCTAGAACCATGCAGTAATGGTTATGCTAAACAAGCCCCCTACGAATTCGCCACAGGTGCATCAAGATCAAAGAAGAGGGAGCACCAAGAGCAATGGAGCATGCGAAGAACAAAAGGGAACGAAAACAATGGATTTATTTATTTATTCATGAAAAAAAATCTTGCCGTAGGGAAAGAAAGTCGCATCTGCAGATGTGACTGACAACAACGGGGAACAAGCCCTAGAAGAAAAACAGTTTCTTCTTTTTTCCCCCTCTCCCTGGGTCTTTTTCCCTATTTCCCCTCTTTCTTGTTCCCAACGGTATCCAGAAGTAATCTTTAAGTCCCAGGCAGGCTATTGCTTTTGGACTACCATTATGCAATAGCGAATTGCTGCGTTCCAGTTTTAAAGTAGGAACGAATGGACCCTATGCGGGGGTGTGGGGAGAAAGCTAAAGCGCTTTTGGAACGTTGGATTATCCCCCTTATGTGCTACGACTTAGTTTACGTCGACTTGCAGCGGAAGGAAGGAGATTTAGAAATGCAATTTTGGGATAGATTCGTTGAAATGTGATGAAGAATTTAGAGGATTCGTTTCATTAGGACGTAGGAAATTGCCTGGTGTAATCACTTTTTGAAAAAAGAAGACGTTGAACGGTTCCTGGAAGGAGATAATTTGAAAAGTCGGATTTCTTAAGGTTGTGTATGGGAACGTAAAAATCTTTTTTTTTTATTGTCTTACGAAAGAGAGTGGGTGATTTAAATATCGAATCGAAGTGTAATTTTGCATTCACTTTTGTTTGTAATATCGTTAGCAAGAGCATTATCTTTTAAAAGAGTGTTTTAAGTGGATTATTGTTGTATGGTAAAATGTTATCTTTTTGTATACAAAGTTTTAATTCAAAACAACAACAGCAAAACAAAAAAAAAATGCAGTGAAATACGTTTGACGCGAAAACGCTCAAAACGAAACATTGAGTGATTTTGATTTTGGGGTTTATTGGCGCAAGAGCCGATTTCGGCTATACTGTGCTAAACATTTGTTTTAATATCTGTGGTATAGACGGGAAGAGAAAGAAAGAATGAACTGAATGACAAGAAAGAGGGTCGAAAATAGAGAAGGATCACTAGGGTACCCCGGGTTCGTGAAGTCCATGTTTACCAAAGACAGTAAACCCCGTGGGAAAAGGAAAAGATCACTAGGGCACCTCGGGATTGTGACACCCGTACTCACCTAAAGAAGGTGAGACTCCTGAGGGGAAACGAAACATTGGTTAAACGAAATAATACAACTGTTCCGCCAAACTACTATGTATTTTCATGCATTTTTTTCTCTTAACACGAAATGAAAATCACTTACCACGAAAAGATTTGCCTTCTGGGAATGAACAAATGCGGAAAACACCATAAATCTAAAAGAGGCATGAAATGGAAGAAAAGAGGTTTCACATTATTTTTCTGTATTATTCCAGATTCCTACTGTATCATTGGAAGAATTCGCTGCAGTATATGATAATACTGTGTGTGCAGCTCCAATTATGGCAGGCAAAGACATTCCGGAGCTTGCTTAATGCTAAAAAATACCATTGATCCAGATTCCGAAGACAAAAATAAGACGAATAATGCAGTTCCCGATCCCACATCATCCGAAAAGAGGAACATCATGAAAAGTATGCGCAGTAATTGAGACACATATTCCAATGGTGAAATGAATAACAAAAAGGACGACATCGGATAATTTGATGCTAAAAAAGGCAATTCAAAGATATATGTCAGATTATTTTCCAAAAACTCAATAAATGTGTTGTTTTTCAAACCCTTAAAATTTTGCGTTAAATTTCATTGTGAATGATTTTGTTTTATTGATTTTTATTAGATATATGCATATGAAGTAGCGCGCTGAATGTTTATTGTTCTTAAGCTAACTTGAGTGAATTTGATTACTTAGACTTTGAACACAGTGTAATTATTCAAATATTTTTACTTGATAGCATTATCGAGTAATCAGGAATATAAAAAAGAACACATGTGCTGAAAATAAGACATGAAAAACCAAAATCAGCTGTAGCTTGACAGAGTACCAAAATGACGTAGGCACAATGCTTTTGAAAAAAGCAAACTCTAATTCTGCAACTATGAATAAAGGCTTAAAAATAGGGACATCTATAAAATAATACTGTGGATACTTTTAAATATAATATTTACAAAAAAAAAGAGAGAGAATAAAAATGTTAGAATATATATTTAAAAAAAAGCAGCATTAGGTATTGTGACATTATTATCACAAAAGAGAGTAAGATTCAAAATGTCCCAAAAGACTCCACAACTTATTTTTTTCTTTGTGTTAATAAAAATAGTTATAGTGTGAATTATCAGAATATCCATGTTCTATACAATGTTTGTATAACTTTTCATAATTATTGACTTTATTTTTAGAAGGGTTCTAGGCTGTCTTCAGATTGTATATAATTTAGGATTATACTTTTATTAATTGAATATGCATTGCTATTCCAGTGGAGAACTTTAGTTAGTAAAACTGAAAGGTATATCTTTTCTGAAAAGGTTATTGTTCTTCTCAGTTTGATTTTTCATTTGTTTTCTCAAACATTGACTGAATAAACGCGATACTACTTTGTATATATATATTATATTATATGGGTGTGCACGCACGCGTGTGTGTGCATAATATATCTAAAGGCGCACAAATACGTTTTCTTATAGATGTTGTAGGGATGTTATATGTTACTTACAGTATTTGAATGCTTATTACGAAAAAATAATGAACAAGATTTTTATTAATTTACCTAAATGGTAAAGCAACTAATTGTAATATAAACAGTAATTCACAGGATCAATGTAGCAAAACAAATAAAAAGTTATTTTAAAACAGATAACTGTGTATGACTTTATTTTTTAAAGACAGGTTAAGAATCATACTTTTCGAAACTTTTCGATTAAACATAGCTCGTGTAACTGTTATGACAAACATAAAAAAGAGCTTTGAGTTCTGAGAAACATTTATATATAATCCTTTTTTTTATTTATAAAACGAAACCGATGGGTTTTTTTCCCTTCTCCAGTATAACTAAAAGGGGATGTTGGGATGCCTGCTTATGCTTCAGGATTTTCCAAGCAATAGGCAGCGTAATAATAATATCCCTCACTTTTTCCGGACTTCAAATATTGAAACTCCACTGTACCGGAAGATATGCTAGGGAATACATCTTTATCCAACAACCCATTGGCATTTTTCGGCCGTAAAATTCAGCACCGTGCAAAAGAAGAAAAAAGTGTAATGCCTACTCGAAATGGCAAACACTTTAAAATGTATAACCTCATGAAAAGTTTCTATTTATAGGGAAGGATGTGCAGATCTTTGGAGACCATTTCTTCTAAAGAACACTTCACACGAGTCCCTATGGAGAGCACGGATCCGATCCGATTACTGGATGTTATGGAAAAGGGGGCTGTTCCCCTCTTTCGGTATTGATCCCTCGTAAAACATCATTACCTGTGAGAAGATGTTCACCCCTCTCCGCTGATGCCAAGCGTGACTGCAGGCAATAAAGTATTACTATTCTGCAACTGGCGTACGGGGCTTCACCTGAGCTTTACTAAAATGGGTGTCATAAAACATTGCAGTGAAGGTAGGACTTCCCTTCCCCTTCCTTGAAGACGGTTGCCAATGGCAACCGACGCCGATGAAGGAAATGGAAAAGACAGCCAACGGTGTTTGCATGTTTGCAAGAAAAATTTCGTCTGTTTGCGATTTTAATATCAAAGGATTACGATCTCATATTTGATGTTTTTTCCCCTTTTTAAGGGATTTTAAGAAAATGAAATATTTCTCCTACGAATACGAAGATGGAGAGGTAGAGAGTGAGGGTTGTTTTTAATGCTGAAATGTAGAATGTCTGGTGTTTTGGTGAAGAGTCAATGTACCGAACTGTATTTCGTATCTCTGGCTTCAAGTTCTAATCCAATGAAGGTAACATTGAGAAAGAATGTCTTTTTGCTTCGGGTTATCCTCTTCAACGAATGGAAAATTTAGGTTGAGATGTACTTACAGGAATTTCGTATGGTCGCATTATTTGAATCCATTTCGATTCATAGCTTATATTATAACGTGTTGTACGTTCATCCACGACATTCTGAACTCAAGAACAGTTGACTTGGTGCAAGAAACACACATTTTTAACACTAGAACGTCCGTCGGTGTCTATTGGACACTGTAACCTATTTAGTTTGATCTCCTTTTGCAGGGAATTCGAAAGTTTTTCGCGACTTTTAATCATTTTCCATGGTGATTATACAGAAAAAGTTTTGTGGTTCTAGGCTAGTTAAGAGAAATTTTACGACTAAATATACCTAGAACATCCGCGGGCCGTGGGTAGCCTAATGGTTAGAGCATCGGTCTCCAGATCGGAAGGCTTGGGTTCGATGCCCGATGCTACCAAATACCCTCCGAGTACTCACGGAATACGTGCTTGTTAAATCACAGTGGGTCCGAAAGACTTGTGGGCGGCCGCAGCTGAAACCACGGGTGCAGGGCGCTGGAGAATATTTCCCTCCTCTCCAGTTCTATGCCTAAATTGTGGAGGTGGAGATAGGTGGCGTTGCCATCTATCGTGTAAATCGCCAAATCCGATTCGCGATCCGAGCCAAATTGTACTCTCAACAGCAGGGTGCTCAAAAGCTAAAAGCTAACGACAGGCGTACACCTAGCCCCTTGCCACGACGAATTTCGTGGGCAGACACCGGCAGACAAGTGGCATTAGAAACAACAGCAACAGAACATCCACTGGTGCCGTTTCGCCACCAAGGTAATTTATCATTTTTAGCAGTCGTTCAGCGAAAAAAAAACCCCACTAAGTAGACACCATTAGTAAAACAAACTTCCGGAAGTAATATTGCATATTTATTTTACCTTGAATGCATTGGGTTCACAGCGGTAATGAGTTAGTTATACTAAAATCGTTGATTCTAAGTGTTTCGTTACATAACATTTGCTTACCTGCACACAAAAAAATTTTATTCAATTTTCGAGCTTTGTGCAGAGCAGACAACTTGAAACGATAGCTCGTAGTATAGGTCTAAGCCCTGAAGAAATTGCTAATTTGTTGGGTGAACTTTCTGTGAATGAATCGGATGGTGGTTGGCTGTCTTATTCTACTATAGATTCCGATGAAAACTTAAGATTGAGTGAAAGTGACAACAAAGAATCTGATGAAAGGGCATATTTAATTGATAATATTCTAGTAAATCCTGATATATATATGTCGCTAGGGATGATATACAGAATGGATACTGCATAATTGTAATGTTCCTGGCAGATTTACGACTCGAAATGATTTGCGACAAAGCAGCGGTCCAACAAGTTTCGCAAAACATAATGTCAACGTCAGTTTTAATATAAGGTGTCATAATATATGATAATTACATGAAATAATATTAAAAAGTCTTAAAACTAAACCCTACTGAACAGTAGTATCGCAATTATTTAGTTTTATTACAATGGAGAGACCAAATGGAAATTCTTAGTTCAGAGGACATGCGAACACATAATGGTCAGCGTCCCCATGCGTCCCCGTCAGGGAACACATAATGGTCAGCGTCCCCATGCGTCCCGTCAGGGAACACATATTGGTCAGCGTCCCCGTCAGCGAACACATAATGGTCAGCGTCTCCGTCAGCGAACACATAATGGTTAGCGTCCCCGTCAGTGAACACATAATGGTTAGCGTCCCATGCGTCCCCATCAGCGAACACATAATGGTCAGTAGGAGTAGCTAATTTGAAGCGATGCAAATAAGAAACAAATGGGCCATGGTTTGTTGAGAATTGCGTAACGTCACTGGAATGGGGTTTGATATCTAAAGAGGGTTTTTGGCGCCGGACCTCGTTATTTCGAATCATGGTCAAGTGAAGAGCACTATACTAATCTGGAACTTCCTCTCCGAACTAACACACCACGCCAACGAGAGAGCTTTGAGTCTCAATGCATTTAACGTGCTTCAACCCCTCTACATGGTGGGTCTTCAGTGGCACTGGGGCTCGAACTCATGACACGTCGGCCACTAGGCAAGCGCAGTCACTTGCAGAGATCTCAATATTATATTTCCTAACATTTTAAATATTTTCGAATTAATACCATTGTTTGAGGTTGGAAAATTAAATTAAAAATATATAGCAAGTAATTAATTGCGTTTGAGATTTTAAACTTTATATTTTTATCTGAAAAGCTGCAACTCTACGTGATTTGCATGAAGCAAGCCATTTTCTCCAAACATATCTTTCGTAAAAAAAGATAAAGAAAATAAAACGTCATCTTTTAATGAAATATCTTATTTGCTTTTCCGAATACTAGCTGTCAGACTCCACCCTAAAAGCAATGAAAAAAAAAGGACACAGTCCCAATTTCTTCGACACTTTATAACTATATATCGCTTGATTTATTCCACTCGTAAAAAAACTCCTCGACTCGCTCCGCATCTTAGTTTTTGCAACAAAGTAGCACAGCTCGTTGTTCGAAGATTCCGGAATATCTCGTGCTGGTTTAATTGACTCTGATAAGAAGACTGTAAAAGACATTAATGCTCCAATAAATAATTTTTCCATCAAATAAAAATGGACGTATTTGCATTTCTGGCATGGAGATAAAAACGAGGAATACAAGAAAGAAAAAAAAAAAAGAAAATGTCCGTCTTAGAACCGTATCTCACTGGCTAGGCATAGCCGTTGGCATTTCATGCATTAAGTGTTTTACTCTGAGCACGTCCCTGTTGCTAGGAGACGGCTAAAGATTCGTTTCTCATTGCATATTTATTTATTATTTTGAAGCGACGGGGTGCAGAAGGGGAGTCGATATTTAACAACCCCACCACGAAGTTATTCTCACAGGTTGGGAGTTCTTAAAGGGTGGTTGCCAACTGCGCCAGCTTGTTAGAATTACGTTGGTGTTTCTCGATTTGCTGGGGATCGATTTTTTCCTTAAAATCTTGGCCAATCCCCGTTTTATTTTATATAGAATCGGTTTTGAAATTCTTTTTACAAGTTCTCTTGGCTATCATGATCGGCTGTCGAAAATCCTTAGACGGCCACGTGTTTTGTTTGCGGAATGGTTGGTTTTTGAAGAATACCAAAAAAGAATGCTGCCCAGATGTGTTCGATTGCATGGCAGTTTTTACTAAAGTTATTTATTTAAGTAATTTAATTAGTTAAGACTATTTTTTTATTTTATTCACATCTTGAAATCCAATTCTTTCCTTCACCAGTGTATGGTACAACGAAATTTCTTTAGAATAACATGGTTTTTTCTTCGACTTGAGGTATCCGACTACCCTAAAATTGGGAATTTTGGCAAAGTCTTTTATGGTTGTATTTTATAGGCCATCTTATTAGCTTTATAAAAGTACAAAATTTATCATTTTCCGTTAACTAGAACAAAAACTACAAGTGTTTTAGTAAAAGCAGATGCCATTACTTTAAGCAAGATGTCATACTTTAAAACGCGTTTTACTCGAAATGTGATTTTTTGAAATAATCAAACGGGGTCAGCGATTGCTAAAAAGTTTTGAACATAATTAATTGAAATTTTATCTGTAAGTTTTGTATAATAGTAGAATTGTTTTAACCTTTAGATTTATCAATCACTGTTTTATTGCAAATTTTACAGTCCTTTATGTGAATATAATCACTGTTTTTTAAGCAATTTCATATAACAACTGAGATAAAGTGCTCTAGCTTTTGTAAAAATGAAAGTATCTCTTGACCTGAAGGTCATTTCAAAAATGAATATCATAGCAACACATCAGAATAGAAAATTTTAAAATTTGTTCATAAACCTTTGGAACAGAATGGGCCGCGTTTATATTAATTTTTGTACATTTTACCCATTTTAGTAATAATAATTACTTTTTCTCTTTTTAATTTTAGCATATTTTTCTTAAAATGTACTAAATAAATCTAAAAACAACAAAAAAATCCCCATATCTCCATTTTTAAAAAAAAATTTGTCGCAACCAGCAACCTTAAGTACAAATTCCATTCCGATTAAGCCGAATTTATGTCCTTCCAACCCTATTTTATTCGAGCGGGTTATAAAACTAGTACATTAACCAGTGCTTCTCAAACTTTCTATATTTGTGACTCAATTTTCCGTCCTAATTTTTCTCGACTCCCCCCCCCCTCCTCTTGCAATAATAATGTATCTTGACGAGCTAAAACTACAATACGACTTTAATTATAAACCGTACAAGTTATCAATATAAGTATTTAATTTTGTATATGACAAACCTATGGGAGACGCTAGTAATTACTAAACTTGTTTTTATATAATTTAGGATTGATAAATAAATTATCAAATACTTTGTGCAGTACTGATACATTTATAAGTATATTATATCAGTGTGAATGTGTATTTTATTTTTTATTTTTTCAGTATGTATTTTGTTTTGATTCCTTTCAGTGAAATGAAAATTATTTTAAATATTTCATTTTATATTTTTCATATACTCGCTCCCCACAGTTCGAGAAACGCTGCCTTAACTGGTTTTCCCAGTGGCGTAACGTACACCCCCCGCAACCCCCATTGCGGGGTGCCCAGGATTCTAGGGGACCCAAAGCCTGACTGATGCCTAGTACGTATTTATCCACTTTATAAAACATTAAAGACAAAACCCGACTTTGCAGGGGGGAGGGATATTCTTCATTACGCCACTGGGTTTGTCCATTCACTGTATGAGCTACCAAAAGTTCGCCACTACCGGTTTGTCCCTACAATGCACTGTGATATTTACTTCTTCCTAGCTTCGATTTGCATATACTTTTACTTCTTATAATGAGATTATTAGAGTGCTGAGAGAGAGAGAGAGAGAGAGATGTTTTTAAGGGGAGCAGTTTGTCCATCGTACTGACATACTTTTATCCGGAATTTTCTTTATAGAGAAGGCGAGAATTGTTCACTGAAGGCAGGATTTTAGATTCTTGAAAATATTCGATAAAGAACAGTGATAGGCAAACCGAAGTGTAATTTGTTGAATGAAATGAAAACGGATATATGATCCAAAAAAGCCGATTTTATTTTTGTCCCGAATGCATTGTAAGACTTAGCATTATACACCATGTTTCAAATTGTGTGTGCGTATATATGTATACGCACTTACACAAAACCCTCAATCGCTTAAAAAAAGTACAAAAATGAGCTTTTTTTAAAAAAATTTTTATAGTAAATATGAGAGAAATTCTTTTTAGATGTATGAAACATTTTCTTCATAGCATGTGCGCAGAGTATACTTATGAAAAGCAAACATTTAGGTGTTTTTGTGTTCCACACAATTATAAAATTAAAAAAAATAGTGTAGAAACTTTATTTTATTTTCATTTTAAAGGAACAGACAGAACAACAGAATTTAACAGAATGCGAAAATGGAAAAATTTTATTTTATTTTCATTTTAAAATTTTTCTATTTTCGCATTCTGTTAAATATTATAACTAGTTATATGCAATAAGTATGTGACGTTTTTGGAACATTTTAGGCACAAAAAAAATTGATTAGTTAAGTGGTTAACAGGAAAGTATCCCAAGAATTCATAGGTTAATTGTAAAGTGTTAGACATAGTTTATATTTTTCATAATAACTTTGTTTACAAAAAGATGTTTTCAATCAAAAACTATTTATAAATAAGGTACATACACAGAATTGTTTTAGGAAACGATATTAATAAATATATATTTAAAAGAAATGAGAAATACATTTCTTTCCGAAAAAGATACCCAAGTTCTTGTGAGACAAATCCGAAAGAGAAAAGAAAACAATTGAAAGAAACTTCTGTATAGCATACATTTAAGAAATTGCATCGCGAAATTCTACTCCGTAATATGATTGGAGAAAGAATATTACTGTATCATAGATTCTCTCTTATGCTTTCGTAAGGATACAGCTACGTGAGGAAAAAGCAAGTGTATGAAATTTCCTCCTAGGAAATCTGATTGTTGTAAATAAGAAACGACTTTCCAGTGGGTGGAAAAAAAGACAAATTTTACAACCTCCGCTTGGGTGTAGAAGAAAGCTCATTTTTTTCTGAGTGGAAAAAAAAACTTTTTTTCCCTGTGTATTTCTCTCACTTTCTTTTTCCATAGTTTCCAGTTCGGAAAGTGATTTTTTTCTTCAACTCCCCTCACTCCTCTTATTCAGTTCTTCCCCCTTAGTTTGGAATATCACCCCCCCCCTTTAATCAAAGTTTAAAAAGAATAAAAATTCAATCTTTTCCTTCGGAAATATCTTATTTTCGGATTGTGTTGAGATACTTTGCTATTTTTGTGTTCCATAATAAAATGTAGGACAGGGGAGGGGGTGAAGGATAAATTAGGCAAATTTGATGCTCGAATTACATTCAGAACTCCATTTTTTTAGATACTGATGGGAGAGTTTCCGTATGTTTCTTGCAAATCATAACAGCGAAATAAAAAAAAATGATATTCTAGTAGATTTGTTGCATATTGGCCAGTATTGAATAGTGAAAGTGCGATAGGGATTTTCCAAGAAGATTAAATTTTATTAAAATAGAATATAATTTATTCTGCTTTGGCATTCCAAAGTGATTTCCTTTTGCATTTATATTCTTACTAGGTGCTATATTGCAGAAGAGAAGAGACAGAGGTCATATCTCTCAGGTTTTTTTTTTCTTTAATAAAAATAATGATGTCTGTTTTATCCTCCTACATTACACTAGTATCAAATTAAGTGCTATTTTTTTATTAATATTAAAATGAAAATAATATTTTTGTATTTATTTTGTTTCGAGTTGCTTAAAGTATTCTTAGAGAATCTTTCTTCGTATATTTTCTGAATATTTTGTTATTATGTGGAATTACTTATTATGCAAAACACCTTTTTTCCTAACAAATTATTGAAATTATGTGCTATGTTTTAAAAAACAACAAAACGGCTCTTTCTACCTGTAAAACTTATCTTGATTTTAATTTAATATTTCTTAAATTAGAAAAAAAAAGACATTTTTTTATTATTCACTCCTATTGCTAACATGCCTGCAATAGTGAAGATTAAATTGATAGTTTATACCGTCACTCTTCTAAGCAAAACAAAGCCTATTGGCGATGGACCTCGTAATTTTGAACCAATTTCAAGTGACGAGGACGACACCTGAGCCGGCAAAACACTCTCCAAATTTCTACAACACGCCAACGTGAGGACTTTAGACTTTAACGGATTTAACGGGCAAATCCGAGTACTAAACAATGAATTTTAACAGGCACCAAGTCTCGACAGAAACACTGTCGATCGCGATTATAACAACTCGGCTGTAACAGGCACAACTGGCGGTGGAAAATGTTTAGAAAAAGTATAGCAGCTTAATAAGAGTCTCAAAGATATGATTGTGTGTGTGTCTTAACGTTTTCTATTTTTCCTCGACAAAAATTAACTTTGAGGGAAAAAATCACTTAGAAATAATATAATAATTTTACAATTTTTAAATGAAACAATATTAAAAAATAAATTTTTTCAATTCATAAAAACTATCGTTTTTGTCAATTTTAAAGCAAAAGTTGAAAATGTTTAGATTGCGTAGCATAGTGTTTATGCATGTCTTTCACATTAATTTTTAATTCAGATTTGAATTAATAAATTCATTCATAATTTGCAATTTTTTTTTGTTTTAATATTATAGTTCATTCGAAACAATAAACTTCTCTGCCATCTCAAAACTTTTTCCACTTTCCTCAAATTTGGCTTTTCAATAGCAACAGTTACAGAAACAAGTGTCTTGCGAGATATCTGCCTTTCACATTCTCATTACATGCATTACAGGTGCAACCTTTTCATAAGTTTAAAACAATTAAAACTCTAGAATCTGATTTTTGATATATAAAGTGAATAAACATCCATGCTTCTTAAACTAATACGTCACAGTTCAGAAAATATTCCGCAGCAATCAAAATTAACCATGTCATTGTAATTTTCAAATAAAATTGAATGGTAGATACGCAGTTGTGTGGGCTCATTTTAAATAAACCACAATGAGTTAAGACTCGAGAAAACTTAGTAATTGATTTTAAGACATGAATCATTCTTAACTCATCAATATTTCATTTCTCTAAAAACCTTGAGTTGTTATGGAAAGCACATAATGACCTCCTTTTGCTTGCGGTGTACCTAAATATAGAGCTGTTGAGTCGTATTTGTTTGTAGCAATTAAGCAACTATATGATGATGCTGACACATGGATATCTGTAGAAATGTAAGCCCAATTAATTTTGTGGTTCAACTCTCGTAATTATAATTATGAGTAAAAATAATTATCTTTTTAAAATTTATGAAAGGTTTGCGAAAACTTTTCCAGCCACAGAGCTTATTCGGGTTTTAATTCGTTTAGATATTTAGTATTCATTTTTAAAAGATTATATTCGGTAAACAATGGACAAAATTCATGACGGTCACATGATAATACAAACACGTGATCTACATTGAATTCAAAACGGACAATAAACTATATATATATATAGCTCGTACTTTTTATTCTATTTGTAAAACTTAGGTAAAATTTCAAATTGCATAATTGGGTAAAGTTGCTCAAGAGTTATAAAAAGAAATTTCTGCAAAAAGATTTTAAAATTAAAGAAAAAAAAGTCTTTTTTTTTCATGTACTTTTAAATAAAGTTAGAAATATTAATTTTTTAAAAAAAAGTTTCTGTAAAAAGCGTAATTTGGCAACAACGAAGTGCATGAACTGATTTGCTGAAAATAGATAATTGTATTTATCGTGACTATGACGTCACATGTGTTTTTGAACTTGATTGGCTAAAAACACGTGGTTTAAAATTATCATGTGATTATGACGTCACATGAATTTAGTCTATTTGATGTTAATTATTATTTAAAATATCAGAATATTGAATGTTTAGTTTGGAGGGAAAATAATAATTCTGTCAAGATAGAAAAAAAATTTACTTTTTCGATACTTTTGTTTCTAAGGATTACAAAATTCCTTTTTGATGACATAGAATTATTATTTAATTCATCATAATTCATTAAATTATTTTCTTCATCTCACATTTTTATTTAAAAATTTAGCGTACTTTAAAATGTTTTTCTTACAATGGATTAGAAACTATACTTGAAATATTTTTTTTACAGTTTGTTCTTGTAATCAACGACAAAAGTGGATTCGAGTCCTTTAAATCCAAAAATAAATAAAAGTAGTTGCAATAGTAAATATTTTATTGTCTTTGAGGAAAGTTGAATGTTGTATTCATATTCATAAAATATGCTACATTATTTGTTTCAATGAAACGATATTTTTATTTAATATTTTGATTCAAGATGCATTGTAAGAAAATTTAATCCTTTCGCTAATGTATCCGTGAAAATATCGTCTGCAGTTTCATAATTTAATTAGATGTATTATTATTAAGGAAATTTTGGAACTATTTATCTGGCAGTGAAAATGTTATCTATATTGAGAACAATTTTAGAATTATTTACTTGAATTGTTATCCTTATAGAATAGAAAATTGAGATTCAGCTTATATTTGGTTATATCACACGATCTTTGATTATATTATCAGAATTACAGTAAAGCCGATATGAAAAGTGGATAATTTTCAAATACTCATTGAAGGTATTAGAGTACTTAAGTATTATCGTATCCTGTGTGTGTGTTGGCGACATTATATGAAATGAGGCACATGGTTGCCGATTCAGAGTGTACGAAATCCCGGGTTGCCAAATTGGCGAGTTATTAATAGAGTTGGCGATTGTTGCGATAATATGTAAGTACTGATATTTCCTATAAGAACTTTACTACAACTTTTATTAGGTGTTTTCGAAAATTTTCTTATGAGTTTCGGACTTTGATTTCGATTCTGTGAATTTGAAAAACAGTGGGATCAAAATAGTTTTCTTAAAAACTTTAGTAGTAATCGTGTACCAGGGATTAATATACAACTAGGCTTACAGTTGTAGGCTGTGGCGTGATTGTATGAAGTAGAGTGCCGGTTCTGATGTCGACTTCGTCCTCTGATCTTGGTTCAAAATTACAACACTTATTGGTTTTTGTGGATATTCAATACAGAAATAGATAGAAGACATTCTCCAAATTTTTGAAAATTCAGTTATGTTCTGTATCTACTATAAAACGCATTTGGAGATGTGACTCACAATAGGATTAACTGAATAAATATAACTTGGCTTTTATTTATTTATTTTTGTTTTCGTATTACTTTGATTCATCAATATTATATTTCTATATGAATAGAAATATTCACTTGCATTTTTGCTTTTGATTTTAATCAATTTATTTTTAAACGTGAGATCAAGATTGCGGGTAAGGAAAACTTAATGAATAAAAGGAATAATGATAATGTTTTAGTAACTTTAATAAAGAATGATGCAATTTTTTTTATGACAACATTTACAGTGCACAGATAGCATATAATACATGCGAAGGTTGATCCAAAAAAAAGTTACAAGTTGAATAAAAAAATATTTTTTATCATTAGACAGAAAATACAAAAGGGAATTTAGAGGTATACGTGCCTATCACATTTCTACATAATCACCAAGTCTATTTAGGCATTTATCAGAACGCAGGATCAACTTACTTAACCCGTCTTGGGAGAAATCAGGTCCTAGTCCACTGAACCAGGTCTCGACGGATGTTTTCACAGAACTGTGTTGGAATATCGCAGCACATCAGAAACTATATGTTGCACGCTACCATAGCTCAGTCCCAGCTTTGACGTGATTTCACGCAGTTACCCGTCAATCATTTTGAATCATTTCTTCAATTCGTGCCGTGTTGATTTCTGTCGTTGAGAACTTGGCCGGCAGCTCCCTGTCATATAGCGGTTTTCGACATCCTGTCTGCTTGATTGAAAAGAGTGACACCATTTCGCTTCATGTTGTCTGCTCATTGCAGATGCGGACTCATTCTTTTTGTCCACAAAAATTAAATCATGACTTGCACTTCCAAACGAGACCAATTTCCTAAGAGTCTTGCCATTTCAATCGTCGTGAACAATCTGGGAACTTTCACTACCTACCCGCGAACCAGCAGTATGACAAGTAGCGCCATCTGCCTCCACTTTGAAGAAAAAAAAGTTTCTCCTCAATATGTAGTTTTCAAATGCTGCGGCTTTTTTATCTGATCAAACCACGTATGTAATTATTATATCAAATCGATTGAAAAATTATGATTTTTTTTAACAAAGCATTTTATAATTTTTTAATAAATTTTATTTTTCCTAAATATTTTGAATAAACATTTTCTTAAATAAAGAAATGAGAAAAATTTTATATATGACAAAATCAATCATATATAATTAATTTACTAATACAATATTCATTGCTTTCTGTCAAATTTGAGGCCACGGTAGTCTGAAGGTTATGGTCACGAACTCGTGGCTGGAGTGTCACAGGTTCGATTTCATAGGTTTCGTAACTGAAGACCTGCCGTGTAGAGAGGGAAAATGCACGTTAAATCAGTATCGCTCAAAATTTCCCGTTGGTGTGGTGTGGTATTTTGGAGAGGGGTACCAGCTCGGTGACGTCCTCGTCACTTAGTGCGTCGCTAATAGCTCTAGTGTTGCTTTATAGTGCGACTGTAATGTAATTCAATCACTCACTCAGCCGAGCTCTTGTAGCTTCCTTACAAACTTAATTAAAAGAAATGAGGTTGTTCAATTAAGGATTTTATTAAATGACAGAATATGAATTTTCTATATTAATTACGTGGAAAAGAATGTTCAGATATTTTAATCTTTTATAAGCAAGATAATTATCTATGTAGTTATATCGGGCCTTTAATGAAAATTATGAAATTTCATAAACTATGTCAAAAACAATTAATTTATGTAAGCTTACTTGCATCCAAAATTCATTATTTGCGAAGAAAATAGAACTTTATTAATGAATGTAATAGTAATACACCAAAATACAATTATGTTTCCGATAGCTTAATTATCTTTTCTATTGTTCTAGTAATTTCTGAACACATATTCAGTGATATCAAGCTTAGAATATATTATAACGTGCAGCCTGCTGTTATATTTAGCTAGTGATATATTTCGATTATTGAATATTGAATAGACGTTGTGCAAATTGCTCTGAAATTTCAATTATTAATAAGTCCCCTAAAGTCTATATAAGTTCGTAAAGTTATACCAAGTATATACAAATACATATATATGGATATGTGAGTGAGGAAAATTTATCTTATTAAAATGATATATATATATAGTTGTTTTTATAAACTATTTAGTAAACTAGAAAATTCCAGAAAGGATAGATCAAGTGAATCTTTAAAATGTATCGTATGAAGATCAATTTTTGGGTATTTATAAAAATTATTTATAAAATTATTTATATAATTGTTTACATAAACTATCTGAAAAAATATTAACTAGAAAATTCTAGAAAGGATAGATCAAGTGAATCTTGAAAATGTATCTTATGAAGACCATTTATTTGGTTATTTATAAAAATAACTTATAAAATTATTTATATAATTGTTTGCATAAACTGTCTAGAAAAAAAATCGTAATTAGAATTATCTAGAAAGAATAAGTCTGGTTAATCTAGAAAATGGATCTTAAAAATATCATTTATACAGTTAATATATATAATAACTGTTTTAAACCTGCATTCCTGGTTCTTAAGGCTAGGAGTTTGCTCTAGTATTTCGGTGGCTAAATCTATTCTATCATGACTATAGTTATCTTAGGTATATAACTATATTTTGTATATTTTTGTAATATATATATATATATATATATATATATATATATATAAAGAGAGAGAGAGAGAGAGAAAATGTATATCATAACAATATCGTTTATATACCCTTAGTTATTTATGAAAAGATCAATTTCTAAAAATTCTTATATGTGCCTCAAATAATAATTTACTTTTGTGCTTTAAGTTAAATAGATAATTTAATTTAAAATATTTCATTTAAGTAAAGAAGCACATCATTTTCATAATAAGCTATTGACAGTTCTTGCAATTTTGAATGCGATCTGATGTTGAGGATGCAACTGAGATACACAGTACTACATTTACCAAATTTCCACATCACATGCGTTGAGTCTGTTAGAATTTAATACTGTTACATAGATCGGGGTTCGAGGATTTTATGTTTTCAGAGCAAGACAGTTCTTCAGGAGCGATGGAAATTTATTGTCAAAAAAGAATCTTTGACGTACAGCAGCTATATTCACAGAATAAATTTCAGAAGGCCTTCACACCCTCTACGGTGCTAAGAGACAATTTTCAGTGTCTAAAATACAAGTATATAAAAGATTATTCACAAACACTCTCTCGTCCTACACAACATCCGAAGTAATAACTAATCGCTGGTTGACTCTTCACAGTCAAAATCCATGCTACACTTTAACAGTCAAAACAAGACTAACCCAGTTTCGGCAAGTGACTCCCTATTTATAGACATGGAATTTTCTCGAAAAATCATAGATCGTGATATTAGTAGATTTCTCCCGTAATATCCAGAAGAATTCACATGGTCACGAACTCGCCAAAAATGGTCCCCAAGTTGCCAAAAATGATGCCAATTTGGCTCTATCGTCAAGATTTTGCCAAGTTTCCATTGAATCGCCATTATAATGTAAGGAACGCGGCGTTGCTTACGAATATTACAATTTCAACATAAAATAAATGCAATGTAGAGTAATATAAACGTATTACACATCCAGATATAAATAATTTACACAATTTTAAGTATTCTTCACACAAAAACCGTTAAAATATAAAGCAAACTTTACTAGTCTGTACATGGAAGTTTCTAGTGAGACTTCGAAATTGGTGACATCGTACTCATGACCTTGCCGACACGACTATCTCGGTATCATTTTAATATACTCTAAAATTTAGAATCTAAATGAAAGAAAATTTCCCAGAAAAATATTACCCTAATTATATGTGTGTGTGCTTAGAAAAACTATATTTTGAAATAAAAATAAGTTATATTATCCCTTAATAATAAAGTCCAATTTTAAATTAAATTTTTTAGTATTTCTAAGAGAAATTTAAAAAATTTGTGAAAAGTTCTGACTTGATTAGGCGTAGTGGATAATGCAAAATTTGGCCATAGGATACATTATCAATAATTGATGTGTTTTTGACACTATTCTTCGGTATATAACTAAAAAAATTGAACTTTTTCACACAGAAAGTTGCTTTTGTATTCTTATCCTATCTAATTTTATTTTCGCAGAAAATTTCTAATTAGATATACCATTTATTTAAGTCAGTACTTCTCAAACTTTCAGTATTTGCGTCCCAATATTCAATCATAATTTTTATCACCCCCTTTATACACTAATAATGTATAGAATTCAATAATACTATACTTTGACGATAAAGCATCAATAGACTTTAACCCCTTAAGTGCCACCGGCGTATATAAATGTCTCGCTCAGCCAAAGCGTTAATTGCCCCGAACGTATATATACGTCTTTCCGAAGTACGATCTTTTCTGTGCACTGCTATTCATAAAATTGTTCCGAAGGCTTTGGAATGCAATAAAAAGACCTTGACAGTGTTTGCAAAGGATTTACTTATTTCAGAGCATTTGCTTATTTGTTCCTTTTCTTCCCTCCTTCCCCCAATGCATCAAACACGAGCATCTAACGTGAAAAACGATGGCATTGGGGAGTGAATCGCATAAATTTTAATCGGCAGTTAAGAGATTAATTATAAACCGTGCAAATTATCAATATAGAAGTTAATTTTTGTATGTAGTTTCATGTATGGCAAGCCCATAGGATCACTGGTAACTTTAAACTTGTTCTTAACTTAGAATTGTTAAATTAATTATAAAATGCATTATGCAATACTGATACATTTATAAGTGTATTATATCAGTGTATAATTGTGTATTTTATTTTTTTATTATGTCAGAATGTATTTTGTTTGTTTACTTTCAGTAAATTAATAATTTTTTAATCTGCTGTTTTCGACTTTTCAATATGCTCGTGCCCTCTCGTAGATTTATCACGTCCCCCTATGGGGGCGCGCCCCACAGTTTGAATTTTTTCTCCATGAATAACGATTTTTTTCACGTATCAGCCCTTATACAAGGGTGATCAAATGAAAAGGTACGAAACGACACGGTGGGTACAAATATAGACTTTATTCAAAATATACACCATAGGCCTGAGCACAACGATCCCACTGATGAACAAGCCGCAGGATTCCTTGTTCCCAGAATTCCTGTGGCTGTGACGAGACCCAGTCCTTCACAGTGTCCTTGAGTACGTCGTCCGAGTTGAAGCGCTTTCCTTTCAGGTGTTTCTTCAGTGGACCAAACACATGGAAATCGCAGGGTGACATGTCCGGACTGTAGGACGGATGGTCCAACGTCTCCCATTGGAACTTGTCCAGTTCCATTTGTGTGACTCTGGAGACGTGTGGACGCGCGTTATCATGGAGCAGAACCACACCCTCCATGAGAAGCCCCGGTCTTTTGTTCTTGATGGACCTGCTAGGCGTCGGAGTGTCTCACAGTACACATCGGAGTTAAATGCTTTTTCTGTGCTCGAGTAATTCTGTGCTCGCATCATTTGGACGCCGCTTTTTATAAGAGCCTTTGCTCTCTCCTGCGCATGCGGGCACCGGCATGATCCGATCCAGTCAGAGTCTCCAATGGCATCCGAATGTCTCGCTACATTCTCCTTTGGCGGAATATGCAAATATTTAACTGTTTCATTTTTATGTCGTTTCGTACCTTTTCATTTGATCACCCCTTGTATATTAATGTCAGATTAATAATAGACTATGATTATATTATGACTGTTCTCAGAGTATTTTTAAAATTTTTGTACATTACACGATAAAAGGTTTTTTCATGTATTATAATTTTAAAAAATTTATGTAACTATTAGTCTATATTTTCCTTCTTGAAGAATTATTTCAAATCTGAATTTTCTTCTCCAATATATTAGGAACAGGTAATCTTATAGATTAAACAAATATATAAATGAATGTTTGCCTCTCTAAATCTATGATTGACGCTTCTATCTTTTCCTTTTATTTTTAAAAATGTATCAAAATTTATCTCAAAAGTTTACTTAGTTTTTGGATAAGTACTGTTTTTATATAATGGTATTTTGGTACATAAAAGCCGTGCACTGGCTTTATAAATTTTGATCATGTATTCTTTTTGAGTACATGATCGTGTAAAATACAATCATATGCATACACGAATATAGTCATGTAAAAATGTTTCTTTGGAATGATATTTATTGTAAAGTACTTTAAAGCAGAGGTTCTTAAACTTTCGATCGTCGTGAACCTCCTTTATGTATCAACCTGAAATCGCGGACGCCCTAGGGTTTTGTACACCACTGTTTGAGTTAAATTGCTTGATCAAAAGACATATTTTAGTAGTTTTTTGTTTGGGAGGAATTTAGTGATTTAATCTAGGATGATATATCTTTCAGTTTTTCAAAGAAGCTTTTCAGAGTCTGCTAAAGAGAGAAATCTTAACATTAAATGAGAGACCTTTGCGGACCCCCTAGAAAAACGCTGGAGATCCCCGGGGTTCAGCGGACTACTGCTTAAGAACTACTGCTTTAAAGTGATTTTTGAATTGTGTTGATGTTTTACAGATTACGTTACGTCGTATAAATATTCAAATATATAATTCTCACTTTCTATTTGTTCAAAGAAGAAATATATACAGAAAGAATCTTAAAATGGAATTAGGAAAATAAAAGAAAGTTAAATAAGTCGAATAAATGATAAAGAAGTTTTTCATGATTTTAAAATAAGCAGAATCGTATCTATCGACACAATTATGTACACGAACGCTTAAATGATACACAACGGTGTGTTCAAAAAGTATTCGATCTTTTTATTCATAAAAAATACTCGCATTCAGAGACAAAAATCTGACACTTATTCTTTAAGAGCTATCCCCTTGGGCTATTTACCCATGCTTCTCCCGACAATCTTTCCCTGTTGGAAATGGTGCTGGAGTATTTCTTTTTTGAAACAGTGAGCCCCTGTACTCTGTAGTCTTCACTGATTTGAAACCTTATTTTCAGGCTCCAGAAAAAGCACGAAAAGTACACGAAATTTAATTAAAAAAATAATTAATTGAAGTCATTTAACTTTCCACAAAACTGAATGTTCCTTTTTTCTAGAATAAAAATATGATGACGTTCATTTGAACTTTATCATTAGTGATCGCGAGGTTGTCATGATCGCGAAATCGTTAACTGTGATTCATGAAGAGGGACTGAAACATGTTAAATTTGTCGAGGAGCAAAGTACTCATGTGGACAGGGAAGTTTGGAATGTGGGGTACCAACTCGTCTTAACAACCCTCGTGTTGCTTTGAAGTGGGACGTTAATAATAATAATAATAATAATAAACAGTTCGATGTTCCTTACACATCAATTGAAAGATTCTTCAGACAGGAAAAATACAACTCAGGGGTATGATAGTTGTCTACATGCATGTACACCTTGTCACTACCCCAACGATGATACATATTACCTCAATGCTAAGGTACCAGTTTGGATTGCTCGTGGAAGTGTTACTCAATGGCCATCATGATCACCAGATCTTTCACCGCTTTATATTTCCGTGTATGGTTGTTGTTCTTTTTTTTTTTTTTGAAGAATCAAATGTACACTTCGGAATTTCCTGTGTTTCATTCCTCAACTGAAATCAAAAATACACACAGCAATTAATTTGTGCTGACAAATTTATGACAAGAACTGATTTACCAATGGAACATTTGCAAAGTAACGAAAGGAAGCAACATCGAACATTTGTGCCAATGGTAAAATTAGACTATTTCTCTTTCTTACCACAAAACATACTTTGATTATTTTTCCATGTATTACATGGGGCCGCGGTAGCCTAGTGGTCAAGGTATCGGATCGTGGCTGGCGTGTCATGAGTTCGAGCCCAGCACCACAAAAGACTCGACGTGTAATGGAGCGACGCACGTTAAATCTGTCGAGAGTTCAAACGTCCTCCGCTGGCGGGGAGTGGGAGTTAGGAGAGGGGTGCTAGTTCCTAGGTGTCGTACGCGTCACTTGACCATGGTTCAAAATTACGCGGTCCGTCGCCAAAAGCCCTCGTGTAACTGAACAGTGCGACGTTAATATTCACTCAATCACCCTGTATATTACATGTAATAAATCATTATTTTTGCTCAACTAATTTGTAGACACCCTGTTTTTTATACGTGCTATTTATCAATGGATTTAAATAAGAAAAGTAACACTTATTACTACCTTAAACGATATTAAATCAGTTTTACGAATTTCTCTGAAGTATTGATTCGTGTGTCTACGATCCCTGAATTTCCCAAACATCGAGCAACTTAACTCATCCCCCCCCCCCAACATTATTTAAAACAAAGCTCTTCACTTCCAATCACTTATCCGTCTCGCTAAGGATCTCGTAACTAAATTACTTCCAGCTAATTTTCTCATTCTTCCCTTTGACATTTATTTATAGTATTCCCCCGCGCGCTAACTAGAGAGAAGAATGGGAAGTATCATTACCCGAAACTACGGCGGATTTTCCCGTAGTCTATGACCTCCACCGCAGCCGGAGTAAATGAGTCAATGATGCGTTCGATGTAGTTATGTTAAATAAATAATTAAAGGGGTTGTGTGGTCGATGGGCTGATAATGCAGGGTAGTGGTAAAGAAAAGCCCCCGAGGCATAACAGAGAAAGAAATGGCGCGCAAGGTCGGTTTACGAAAGTATACTTAGATTGATCAATCTTGTGGAAGAAGAGGGGTTGATTTTGAGCTGTTGATTTAAAAAATTGTTTGGAGTTAAATTTAAAATGAACCTGTATTCAGTAAAAACAAGTTTTATAAAAAGAAATTTTAAGTCAATTCCTACTTAGGTCAACAAAATTTTTTTTTATTCTGGTTACTTTTTTTTAATTGTGTTACAATTTATTTTAATTTCCAATGACAGAATCACAAAATTGAGTGAGAAAATAGAAAGCGATTTTCCTTGCAATTTTCCATTTTCCTTTCTATATAGGGTGTTGGACTATTTTTTGGTTTGATACTGTTTATTCATTAATTAAATTCAATTTTTTAAAAAAACAGTATAGTAAAAAAGAAATCACATTCTCAGAAATTTGGTGGAATTCGAACCCTTTGGATTAGAAGTCCAACGCGTTATCCACTGCGCTACAAGGACACAAAGAACGATTTTCCTTTCTATATATGCGGTTGGACTATTATTTTTGATTGTTACTTTTTATTCATTTTTTAATTTAATTGAGGGATTACAATTTGAAAAAACTGTATTAACATTACGTGTCATCCACTACAAGATTTAAAAAAATGTATTTGAACCTAAATGTGGATGAATAGAAAGTATTTTATTAGATTAGATTAGTATTTATTAGTATATTATTTATACACAAGGGAATATATATATATATATATATATGGAGAGAGTGAACTAATAATAGGAATTGAAAAAAAGTATAAAGATCTGTTCACATTCCATCCGTCTATTTTGAAAGTATTTCTTAAGTATCCGAAAACGCTCATATAATTATTAAATTAGAAACAAAACATTTTTATAAAAGCTGAAGAAAAAATATAATTCTATAAAAATTTTCATTATTGTTTGCTTCTTTCGGTAGTTTTTATTGCATTCAAAAATTATAAGAGTTTGGATTTGAGGAAAATGACGATAGAGCCTAGAGGTCATGTGGTGACGAACTCATGGCCAACGTACCATGAGTTCGAGCCCTAGTGTGCTGAAGACCAGCTGTGTACAGAGGTTGATTGCATGTTAAATCTGTTGTGGATCAAGCCGTTATGTTGGGGTGGTGTAAAAATTGGAGAAGGAGTGCCGACGCAGGCGTCGTCCTCCTCACTTGACCGTGGATGAAAATTACGAGATCCGTCACCAATAGCCCTCGTGTTGCGTGAATGAGAAAGAATTTTTTTAACGACGTACTATAAAACAACACAAGGGCTATTGGCGACGAGCCTCGGTTAAATGATGAGAACAACACCTGAGCAGACACCACCATCTCCTAATTTCCACACTAATCCAAAGGAAGGACTTTGAGTCCCGACTGATTTTATGTGCATCAACCCCTCTACACGGCGAGTCTTCAGTGACATCTGCACTCTGACCGGACACTTGAGTCCGCGACCATGACTGCTAGGCTACCTAAATTTGAAGAATATAAATTCAAAAAGAATAGAATCACGCTCTCGATTTCAAAATGGTATTTAGACTGGACATTTTTTTATGAGAGGTCGGTTGGCAGTGGAATGTTTACGGATTATCGAGAAGATATTTGATCAACTTTAACCGTGTTTACTCGAATGTAAGCCGCGCTATTTTCCCATTGTTGATGCTACTGAAAAACGGGTGCGGCTAAAAATCAAAGGCAAAACATTTGCCAGATGGAGGATATTGAATTTCCATCCCGTTCAAAAGGAAAAATGTAGTCGCCCATTCTGACCACCTGCATTGTGATTACTTATCCCATTCCACAGTTTATTTCCAGTATTCAGTCTACACCAAACATCGTTGTCTGCTCGTATTTAGGAAATTTTTTTATAATGCGCTTTCTTTTAATCACCTAAATATAAAAGATATTGGTAATAGCATCGAGACGAGAGTTCCATATGACGCAAGTATGACAAAAGAGGCAATTTTAGAAGAAAAAATAGCGGAAACAAAGTAGCGGCCATTGAAAATTTGACACGGATGAAATAAATATACGTCAATGGCGTAAACAAAATGATATAATTTTTGCTTGAAACTGTTCTATAGTCTTCAATAATTCTTTTACATTATTCAAAAACACATTCTTTGAGAAAAAAAATTTGCATATTAAATGCTTTGGAGGACGTTGAAAACGACCGTGCCATCGTGAGGGAAAATAGAAACGCCGGCACCAATCCCGAAGTCAGGTGTGACAATGGGAGTGACACACACACACACACACACACACACAAATCATTTTCGAACCATGATACAGATGTTTAGAGTAATTATAGGTTCATGTATGTATTTGAAAGTTTTTAATGCTGGTCAAATAAATAAATTATTAACTTCTTGTTATTTGTCTTTAAAATTTTTTAAAAATCTTCTAAGTATTGGATATTGATTAACCTTGTAGTGATATAATCTATATAAGCCAGTAACAACCTCCGCACATGGTGATCATTTTGGTGTAGTGGTTAAGTTACTCAGCTTCGGACCCAAAGGTCCCGGGTTCTGTCCTATAGGATAAAAACGCGCCACTTCATTTGGTGACCCTAGCTTAACTAAGAAAAGCGAAACCTCTACTGATCTGTCGTGGCGCCATCTATCCGCAAGAAAAAAAAATCGTCAGATAAAACATGACGCAAGAGAGCAACCAAGGATAAAAAAAATCGTCAGATAAACATGACGCAAGAGAGCAACGAAAAAAAAAACGTCAGATAAAACATGATGCAACTCATCCAACACACAAGAAACTGACCGCTCCTGTTAACAACTATATCGTTCGTTCGCCTAACCAACTCTCTGGTAGGTGAGTGTGTAGTGATATAATCTATATAAGCCAGTAAAAACCTCCGCACCATGGTGATCATTTTGGAGTAGTGGTTAAGTTACTCGGCTTCGAACCTAAATGACCCGGGTTCTGTCCTATAGGATAAAAACGCGCCACTTCAACCTTTTATAATTGGGGGTGCAGCTTAAAATCACTGACAACATTTTTTCACAAAAACATTTTGAGATTTGAAGTGCGGCTTAGAATCGATGGTGGCTTAGATTCAAGTAGGTAAGGTATATCAATACAGTTTTATTTTCCTTCATTATTTATATCCTAAATAACTACATTAAAACAGCACATTTAAAAACTACAGAATATGAGTCAAAGTAGTGGCCTCTACAACCGAGATCATGGTGGAGAACTCATGGGTGGCCTTATTTCTGTCGAGTCATGGGTTCCAGTTCTGGTGCAAGGCCTTGGTACTCGAATGGTCATGGTTCCGAACTCGTGTCCGACGTTTTTGAGTCACGGATATGAAACCTAATGCCTCTGAAAATCCTTCGTAAAAAGGGGTGGATGCACACTAAATCTGTCGTGGATCCAACTCCCCTCGTTGGAGTGATGTCCAAGTTTTGAAAGGGTGGTGCCAGCTAAGGTCTTGTAAGTCATCTTATAACAAACCTACTTCCCGTCTACCCTGTGACCCAGCTAAAGGCGAGGAAGGAAGTGAAGGATTATTCGACGAGGAATTCCAGTTATTTTATTTATCACTTTAATCGCAATATTAGGGTAGTCGGATGCCTTAAGGAGTTTGGCTGCAAAGAGATGTGATTAGAAACGTCTAACTCAGAAAGTCTTGACCTATCTTGAGTTGTCGCTACATGGATGATGATACTGTTCCATATTTTAGAGTTCATAAATATTTGTGCAAAAAGAGAAACAATTCTGTAAGAGGACTCAAAAGAATTTCCTTTTATATGAGTACCGAACTTTATATTTCCTTTTATATTTTCTCAACTTTATGAAGTGATCTAAGGACAAACTAAATGAAAAACTTCTTAATCGGGTCTTCCTGCAAACCCTTCAAACGACACTTCAGAATTACATGGCAGTGTATACTTCAGATCGAGGGAATAAAAAATGAAATCGTGGCCCTCTCTCCACGTGATGAATACTGGCGGGGGGAAGAACTGACATTCCCATCTGTTTTCTCCTTCCCACCATCTATCTATTTGCCGTTGTCTTCGGAAGATATTTCTTTTTTGGGAACGTCTTCTCATTGTGACAGCTCAGATGACGTATAAAATTTTTCCCTCTTGCTTTTAATCTCCCTCGGGCCATACTTTTTTCCTCGATGAAATCTGTATTCGATTATTTCCCAAGCAAAAGGTAACGTTTCCCCAGTTTGCTTTGGGACACCGGGAACGGTTCCCCTCCGAGAGAATTCCACAAAATCTGGAATATGTGGATTGGTTTTGGAACTTGTTTTTGAGTGTTTTTCTTCGCTTTTACGAGCATGGGAAACGTTTTTACTGGGACAAATAGATTTGAATATTTCATTTTCGTTCGATGTTTTTGATAAAATGCCTTAAATCGTTTCGGTATGGATAAGATGCGTGTTTTAATGCTTCGAATAGGAACAAAATTACGACGTAGTTTTCTCCCAACATAAAGTAATGCATTAAGTTCGAATGTCTTAAAAGCGAATCGTAAACAATTGTTTCTCTGTCATTTTATTAATAGAAAGGTAATTTTTCATTATAATATTTTTTAAATTTAACTCGAAAGTGATTTTAACATTTTTTTTAAATACGTTTTTTAAAATTATCATAAGCAGAAGAGTGAAAGAAATAATTTTATTGAAAATATCTTAAAAACAATAATGACCTTAAGTATTTGTTGTCCTCAAGATGATCATGATTATAACTTAGTTCTGTTTAACAATAAAAGGATTTGAAACAAGTATTTTAAAAAATTCTAAAATCAAAAGAGAAATAGCGAAATTTAAAAATTTACAAGATTAAGAAATATTAAATTAAACTGTGTCTCACAATCCCTTGTGGTATCGTGGGGGGTAGAATATGAGATAGTGAAGTACAGGTCAGTGGCAGTGGCGTAGAGTACATCCCCTCAACACCTGCATCGCGAAGGGGGGAAGGGGCAAAACCTGACCACTACCAAGTACCTATCCTTTGTAAAATCCAACTTGGGAGCCCAAGCCCTGACTTTGCAGGGGGGCCAAAATGTTCTCCGTTACGCCACTGGTCAGTGGGGGAAACGAAGCTCATTCCCTTTGCTTTGACCGTGCTCCAGAATTTCGTTAGTCACCAAAACTCTTTTCTTGTATCTAGTATGACACGAACTAGCAGTGGCGCAAAAAAGGGTGGTGTCCTGGGGGTCCGGACACCCCCCAAAGCCCTTGAGATTTTTTTTTTTGATTGATGATAATCCTATGTATATATAACGTAAAATTTAATTAAGTACTTGTAATTAACCATTTATTTTATTAATTAATGCTAATTATGAATTCAATAATATATTTTTTACTGTTTTTTGTTAAGAAAATCGACAAAATTGGAAGAATCAATTAGTGTTATCTTGAGGTATGATACGAGTTGGGGGACTTTCGACCATGGACTCCCCCCTTGAAAAATTTTGTGTACGCTACTGCGTACTAGTGTAGCTTTAGAAAGAGTGAGTGAGGGCTTATTAACGTCACACCAAAAAGCAACACAAGAGCTATCGGTGACGGATGTCTTAACTCTGTACCTCAGTCACGTTACGAGGACGATCCCCTCTGCAAACTACCATACCACGCCAAGGGGAGGTGTAAGCCCCGACAGATTTAACGTGCATTAGCCCCTATACACAGTGGGTCATCAGTGACACTAGAGCTTGAGCTCATGGCACGCTAGTCATGGGTTCATGAACATCACCACCAGGCTTCCGTGGCCCCATAAGGAAGTGAGTGTGCTGAATTAGAACCCGCGACGCTCGGATCTGAAGCCTAGTAACTTGACCACTATACAGAAGTGATCACTCCTGTCTGGAGGCTGTTACTAGCTTACTTAGATACCGCCACAGTACTTCCCCACCAGTGAGTCGGTGGATAGGCGAACGAACGAGGTATTTTTTGTGATGACGAACGTGGGAGTTGTTACTATTGCATCAAGTGAGTCTGGCGACTTTTGCTGCTTCAAGTGAATCTGACGACTTTGCTGCGTCAAGTGAGTCTGACGACTTTCCTTGCTGCATCGAGTCTTCGACGACTTTGCTTGCTCTTCTGCGGGAAGATGGCGCCATGGCACATCAGAAGGTTTGTGTTTTTCTTTTCAGCCAAGGTTACCAATATGGATTCGAACTCGGCACCTCCTGATCCACAGCCCAGTAACATGACCACTAGACAGAAGAGATCACCTTTGTCTAGTGGTTTGTTACGTGCTTACGAACCCATAGGTCACGGGATCTAATCCAGCACAGTGAGGTACAGGGTTATGTTTCATTCTCTTAAATTTGGTCGTGTTTTCAGAATTACGAGATATGTCTCCACAAATTGCTTCTTGTTTCAAGTACAACACGTACTAGTATAGTTTCAGAAAAAATGAAGTATATGTCGCTAGTATTCCTCGAGTGGTCATTTTATCGAAGTCATGGTTGGCATTATCTTACACGAGATGAGTGTTCAAATCTTGATTCTACTGACGAGAATAAAATTTGACAAGGAACATTGGTGGGGTGGGTAATGATTAAGAAGAGTGGGGCCAGTTCAAAAATGTCAACATTTTATTTAACCGTGGGTATGAATCACGGGTTTTGTGACGTTTTCGCGCCGCACAGCTGCAAAATCGGCTTCTTTATGGGGATAGCATCACACGCCCGTATATCATCCTAAAAATATTGCAGTGTCTTTTCATCTGATATCGCCTCGACAACCAATGGACGTGAGAAAAATACCACTCCACCCATGAACCGGAAATTCGAGGTATGAGGGAAAAGACCGCCTCACCCCAAGAGAGTGGAAAGGGAATCCGTTTGAAACACCAAGAAGTTCGCTTGTGTTTACCTCCTTCCTCTCAAATTTCATATCTGTGTTTTTTGAAATATAATCAACACTATAAATAACTTCTATTTAAATGTAAATGCTGTAATTAATAGCTGTGGAAGTAAGTAAATAAACTATTTAATTTCTTAACTCTCCCACTACCATTAATTTTTTCCAAACGTAACAGTGTATTTGAAACAAAACAGGCAGAAATAAATTAAGAGTAAAGAAACTTTTTTTAAAAACAATCTTTTATTTAAATGCGCTAAAAAGAATAAAATAAACTTTTTCCTTTAAACTTTTTGTACTATCAACTTATAACGTCATTACACAGTTTATATGGTATAAAAGCTCGTCGCGGATTAAAGTACTCTTATTTACTTAATTTGAAATTTTTATAAATTAAAATCAATCCGATCAAGTTATTTAATTTACTTGCTTATCTGCGGAGGTAAATCTCGCGACAAGCTTTCATATCATATAAATTGTGCAATGACGTTATAAGTTGATAGCACAAAAAGTTTTAAAGAAAAAGTTTTTTTTATTCTTTTTAGCGCGTTTAAATAAGAGCTTGTTTTTAAAAACGTTTTTATGCGTTTAATTTATTTTTTTACTTTTTAATTATCACTGGACAGGTTTCTCAGTCTGTTCATCTCATTCAACGTATCATTGTTGCTAGGTGTTTGCCGGTTATTTTCGAACAGTCTAGCTAAATGAATTCTCGCAAAAAGGGTACTAGACGAAAAACACAATTTTTTTCTTAAATCCGTAATTTTTAAGCAATTTTTTCAATCTTCGTACAAATCTTGGGTAATATTGCTCTACACACGAAAAAAAAGTTTTATGAGATTATCTTCAAAAATGACGAAATTATTAAATTTTAATTAAAAGTTTGAGTATATTTTGAAAAATCGTAAAAAAGGTTTTGGCATTTTATTTTTTAAATGGCTGATTCTAAAAGAGCAAAGCATGAGCTGTTTTAGCACGGAATGTTGATTCATTTAAACAAAAAAAAAATTCATGCGCAACGATTTAGACATTATTTTCATAAAAATGCATCGATTTTGACTGATTAAAAAAATTGTAAGAATTACAAATATTATTATTTTGTAAAAAACATTATACCGTATCGGGATGAAATAAGTGATCTTTCCGATTCTGTAATTATTTTTTTTCGAGTTTCATAGATTAAAGTTAGATAAATTTTTTAAAGAATTTCTACAATACTCCATATCAGTTTAACTTGGTAGCGTTGAGAAAGGTATACAATGTACCAATCTACTTGAAAATGTTATTGTTGTAACAATAACATTATTACAACAATGCAGACATATCGAAGTTGGCGCCCAAATCTAGTTTTTTAATGTTTTTAATTAATATTTTTTTAATTAATTGCAATATTGGAATATAAATGGTCAAAACATGCATTGTTATCCAAACTAAACGCGTATACAAAATTTCAGCTCAATGGGTTGAAAATATCAGCTTCAAAATTGAGTTACAAGATTCCACCATAACAAATTACGTACATGCATATATACATTTATAAGTTAAATAAAAGCTTGTAAAAAGTCCATAAAAATATAAGTATATATATCTCAGTTACTGCTTAAATTTCTATACGTACATCAAGTCATTAAAATTATATGTGATCATTTTAATCAGTGAGTATACATTTATACTTATTAGAGAAATAAATAGATAAATTTGAAGACTAAATTACAAATTTTGATTAAGTAAGAATTTTACACAAAGTTACGTAGTTAATTGTGCTTTATTGCTTATTTATGTATCACATTCTTAATATCTTTTCTTTTCCCATTTGTATCTTAGGAGATTTAGAGCCTCATTTTATTGAGTGTTTTAATAAAAAATGTCTTCATTTCCTTTTTTTTTATTGTAACAGTGAATATTTAAATTTTTTTTTATTTTAAAGGTTTGCATATTGAAAACGACTTTCTAAAATATTCAATTTTTACCCGTTTTTAAAAATAGAAGACCTTTATATTAAGAGCCTTCAAGTGTATAAAACTTGATTCAATTTCTGTTTTTGTATAAAAAAATTTTTTTAATGCAATGAAAAAGTTAGCATTTTTTTTTTAAAAAAAAAAGAGTGTGTGTGCTTATGATTACACGATAGAAGGATAACTTCAAATTTGTAATGTTATTTCAGGGATTAGTTAGGTTACAAGGGATATTAGTATTGTCATATAAATTATTTATTCATTATTATTATGTATGGAGAGAGAACCTAGACATTTGTTTGTGTGTGTGTGTGTGTGCATTCATTGTAATAAAAAATTTTAAATGTAAGTAAAGGATGAAATTGGTGGAATAACTGATGAAAACATTTCAAAATTTTCTTATATTCTTAGTTTTTTTACTCTAAATCGCTTTTTTTTAAAATAAAGAAAACTATCAGCTGTAATGTATCAGAAAGTTGTCTTTCTGCATATGCTCCATAAACTTCAAACTGGTCAATACTGTCGTAGGTTTATTACAATTAATTATTACTCGCATTTTCTGATTTTAAAAGCATTTATTTTTTAAACAAAGTTAATTAATACAGTCAATAGAGCAACGTCATGAAATTCCAGTTTGGCTGAAAACTGTTTTCGACGCCTAATTTTGTCATTGTTGTAAGTCATTTTTGTTGAAGGACTTTACATTCTTACGGAAAATTCTGATCCATTGTTACGAGCGTTACAAATCTGAACGTAACAATGCTTAGATTCTTAAGACGCATCATTCAGTTCACTCTCCAGCAAACGAGCCTAAAGAAAAGTTATCACTTTAAAAACCTTTTTTTAAATAATAAATTCAAAAAGGATAAAAGCATAAAAAATTCCTAAAATAGCGTTTGGTGAGTTAATTATGTATTTTCTTTTATAAAAATCGTTTGGTAGTTATAATTATTTAATTATAATAATATAAATTTGTATGTATGTAAAAAATCGCTCGAAATATAATATTTGACTGGCAACGGTTTCTGTAACTGATTATAAATAAATTAGCGAAAAAAAATAATTCTACAATTCGAATTTTGTCTTCCATTTTGCAGTCTGATAATTTGTTTTGAATTCTGTTGCAGTAGTTTTTGTAGATTAAACATTGATATATTAGGACATTATCTGATGTAAAAATAGCTCTTGAAGTATTGAGATCCAGTTAGAATGGAAAAAAATGTAAAATATTTAATTCCTTGAAAAAATTTTCATCTATTTAAAATGTTTTAATAATTTTATTCCGGAAAAAATTGCTCCTAGCTCCTTGTTTCAAGCAATTATTGAACGTTTAGAAGTTGTAGCTATACAAAAATAAAAACAATTTCTTGTGGGGGGGGAATAAGATTTTCGCCTTTTTCTTTGATTGTATACGTTTTTTTCCTTGCGTCATTACAACATAGAAACTGCTTATCGGAAAATCAACTTCCATCACAAGTGTTATAATGAATTATGTCAGCCTTTAGCTGACATATGCGCACAAACTTCAATATGTCAGAAGAAAACTGGCATAATTCATTATAACACATGTACTTACTTCACTATGTACTGACAGTTTCTTAAATCATTAATGATACATTGTATGGGATTTCATTCCGCGTATAACTCTGGATGGATACTCTAATTTCCTACATTTTTCTTTTGCCTTGGAACATATTCTGGGGAAGAACGGGTGGTTGAAATAAATCAGAATTTGCTGCACATTACGTTTTTTGGGGTATAAAAAAGTTTCTACTTTTAAAGTAATATAATTTTTTCTTTGTTAGATTCGAATAAAACTCACACATAAATATTTCTTAATTTTAGACTTGTGTATTAATTTAATTTTTGCATAAATGAGAAGAAAAATGGCTAAAATTTGAAAGGTAAAAATGGCCAAATAATTTTTGATGTTAAAATAAAGGAAGGTGTAATCATTGGTAAATTTTAATGTTACTCAAAAGCTACATCTCTCCTATCTGCTATTTAACGTACTTTTATTTAATATCTCTTTTTATAAAATAATTTTTGACACGAGTAAAAGTAACAAAAAAGTAATAAGAGTCAAAGTTTGAAAAAAGAACACCTTTAACCGGTTTAAAATTAAGAAGTCTATTAACACCTTCATTGAGTAGTTCGAAGTGCGTGTGAAAAAATACAGTGAAAATTGCTTAACACGAAACTGAGGAGACTGAAATATTTTTTCCTGTTAAAAGAATTTTGTGCTAAGGGATATTGCAAAAAAAAAGGGGACATATTGAACAAAATTAAGTTTGCTAGAGTACATTTTATTTACATAGATATGTGCATATGCATGTATTTAATAAAAACCGTTCAAACATTTACGTATTTTGCTCTCTTTATTAATTATTGTTGATAAAGTAGAGTTAGAAATACCAAAATTCTTACAGTTTCCGTTTTTGTCTTCTTTTTGATTAACACCCTCAAGAAACTCCATCTTCATTTAAACAAAAGAGCAGTTTGCTTTCTCCTGAGTTCTTTGCCGTTGAGCTCGCACAGAAAAATTCTTCTGAAATAGAAAAAATAATGCGAACCAAACTCGCTGGTTTTTACTCACACTGAGATGTCCTCGTCATAGAATTTCGAAACCAACTTGTAATGAAGGACTATTCCGTCTTCCCTTAACCCAGTTGGATGTGTGGGATGAACTAATTGATCAGACGCATGATTCACTACAATTGTTTATTTGTCACAATATTCAACACAGACACAATAATAATCCAATTAAGATAATTTTGATCAACAACTAGAGCGCGAAGGTGAGACAAATTAGCGTGGGGGTAATATTTACGGACATTCAATTATATTCCTATGATAAGTAAAACAGGCTCGTTTTTACCTCGGACGCGCACTAACAATTTAACTCTCTAACCTCTATTTAAATAATGAGCACAGTACCTGAACTCTTGTAATTCTTTATTCCTTGGATGAGGCCTTGAACACTAAAAGTTGGCTTGATCACTTCACATGGAGCTACTAACCTCACCTTGTAAACTTCAATTCTCACTTTAATAACCTTAGATTCTCACTTCACTCTTCAAAACTCGCGAATACAAATTTATGTAGTAAACTTAATTTGCATAATCACGTTTTCTTATCTTCGGTGAAAGTTGGTTGAAATAATTCTTTCCCTTAAAGAATCCCCAAGGAGTTAGTTAATGGCCGCGTATAGATCCGTCACAAACTGATGAGAGATGAGATATCTTTGTGTGGCGTTTGTAGGGAATGATGGAGAAAGCAGCTTAGATAAACAAAATTGACTCGTGTCACAGGCTATTCCGAGGGTATTCAAAGCCAAGTTAGCCTTTGTTGTGATATAATCTATATAAGCCACTAACAACCTCCGCACCATGGTGATCATTTTGGTGTAGTGGTTAAGTTACTCGGCTTCGGACCCAAAGGTCCCGGGTTCTGTCCTATCAGAATAAGAACGCGCCACGTCATTTGGTGACCCTAGCCTAACTAAGAAAAGCAAAACCTCAACTGATCTGTCGTGGCGCCATCTACCCGCAAAAAAGAAGAGCGACCAAGTAAAAAATCGTCAGATAAATATGACGCAAGAAAGCAACCAAGGGAAAAAAATTCGTCAGATAAACATGACGCAAGAGAGCAACCAAAGGGTTGTCAGATAAACATGACGAATTCATACAAGAAACTGAATGCTCCCATTAACAACTATATCGTTCGTTCGCCTAACCAACTCTTTGGTAGGGGAGTGTGTTGTGATATAATCTATATAAGCCAGTAACAACCTCCGCACCATGGTGATCGTTTTGGTGTAGTGGTTAAGTTACTCGGCTTCGAACCCAAAGGTCCCGGGTTCTGTCCTATCAGGATAAGAACGCGCCACGTCACCTTCTTTCTACGAAACCTGTGAAAGCACCTCTCTTTCATTTCACTCCTCTCTTAAATCTAGCTTGTGCGACTGGTGTTTTCCGTATTTTATTCATTCTCAGAGGGATATCGTTTCGTGTTAGAGAAAAAAATGCATGAAATATGCATATATAGTTTGTCAAAACCGTTGTATTATTTTCGTGTTAACCGATATTCGACTTAAGCGTTTTTGCGTTAGACATATTTTACTGTAATCAACCATTCAAACGAACGATTTTCGTTTTACTTTTCTGACTACTCTTGGTAATTCTCTACGACTATTTTTATTTTTCCGTTGTAAGAATATTTATATTGGCTTAATTTTTTATTAGTTATGGATCATAAGAAACATATATTCCTGTTATAACGTATTTTTGAAAATTAAGTTCATTACTGGAGAAATCAGGTATTTGTAAAGTGGTCGGGTACAATTTATTGGTAAATATAGCAGTATTATAGCTCTTAATTTGTGACAAATATTCAAAGAAATACTTGTGGAATATACTGAAGATAGATCCATGCAAAACACCCCCTTCAGAGAACTTCTGGAACATGCAATTGTTAATAAGCAACTTTTCAGGGGTTTTTTTGTGCAGAAGATGAAGTTTTTTGATATATTATTAAGAAAGGAAAGACACATATAGCGATTTACATAGATATTCACATTCATATCAAGGGGATTATAGCCTTTGCTGCTCCATATCCCACAAGAAACTGAACTGATAGCAGTATTTTTTGCTAGCTTAAAAAAATATGAAAATACTTTAGCAAAATCGATTTATATATAAATTTTGTGGTACTTAGGTATTATCGCAACCTATTGGCGATAATATATGAAACGAAGCACATGATTGCCAATTCAGCGCATACGACACATGCGAAATTGGAGTTGCCAACTTGGCGAGTTATCTTGAACGTTGGCGATTGTTGTGATAATACGTAAGAACCCCAATTTTGTTTTTTATTTAGTTAAAACTTCTCATTTAGTGTATAAGGTAATCCTCCAGGTTGGATTTTGCGACTTTCTCGACGATAATTATACCAATCACTAGCTAATTTCGGGAATTATAACACTTTGTGGTGAAGGGGGAGATTTAAGATAAAGCCCGAAAAGAGAACTAAGGTGTTAAGAAAAAAAAATCAGTCCAAATGCTGGTTTGGCATCGAAAATGCGTGATGTGATTCTAACTGAAAACAAAATTTTAATGCCCCATCGTGGTTATCAAAAGCTTGTTTTTATTTAATTACCTTATTCTCACGCTTAAAGAAAAATCACCAAACTCTTATGATATTATCGTGAGTGGAATTCAAAAAATATTTTAAGCTTTTTTTAGAAAACACGCAACAAATGCAAAATATTTTAATCTTTATGCAATATATTTCAATTAAGTACACTTGTAAAGTTTTTGTATAATTCACACACAAATGTAGGAAAAGATAAATGTATTTCCCATATAGAATTTTTTTTTTCTGGCAAAATACCTCTTTTCCAAATCTTTTCTGTTTCCCATCTTCCAATTTCTCAAAAATTGAAAGCATGATTTTCGAAACTTTAAGCTTTTTTATCGAATCACTAATGCCTCCTATTTAAAAACAATCCTAAAAAACGTTTTTATTTCTAACTACTTTACCTTTAAAATTATGCAAAACATCCGAAAACAACAAAATGGGTTTTTGAATAAATAAACAAACCACTCTTTTTTATACATAATTCTCGACAAGATTCATTAATGTATTTGCATTTTGAATTCTTATATTTTAAATTCTGTACACATCTATACCATCCCCAATTTTAATATCTGCGCCAAGAATAGAGATGTTTGTATCACAACCAGCAAATTGAAATGATTCAGATGGGCATGATATAATTAGATAAACAATGCGTTTCAGACAAACATGTTTATTTTACTGACGGATATGTTTGTATTTTGTTAAGGCATATTTACCAAAGAGATTATAGTACATTAGCTTGTGTTTGCTTTCATCTGAATATATTTATATTATGAACAAGATATAAATCAATTTCAAACGAATGAAGTGGTGTCATAAGGGGAAAAAATTTAAAGCACAAAAACATTGGTGTGAATGTACAGAAAATACTTTGTTAGAGCGAGCATTTGTTCCATATAATCGTTAATGAATTTAATAAAATTTAGGATGAGTAGTTTTTGTTTATATTGATATACATTAAAGTTATTCAAATATTTTGAATTCATTATCCTCACTAATTTGAATGCTACTTACAGAATTATAAACGATGCAAAGGATATACAGTAAAATACGTTCAACGCGAAAACGTTTAGGATGAGATATCTGTAAATACGAAATAATACAATCGTTCCGACAAACTACTACATATTTTTATGCACTTTTCTCTTAACACGAAATAAAAATCACTTAACACGAAAAGATTTTTTTTTTCTGGTAATGAACAAAAGATGGAAAACACCAACCTGATTGGACTGTCCAATTGAATGTGATCGGTAGAATTTATTACAGTAAGGATGAAAATGTGTGTACAGCCCCAATTGTGGCGTGAGTGGGTGAGTGAATATTAACGTCGCACTCTTCAGCTATACACTAGGGCTTTTGGCGACAAACCTCTTCCTCTTGAACCACGGTAAAGTGGCGACAATGATACCTGAGCTGGTCAATTCCCCTCTCCAAACTTCCGCACCACGCCACCTCGACAAATTTAACGGGTATCAGCCCCTCTACAGGGCAGGTCTTCGTTGGCTTTCGGACTCGAATCATGACACTAGGTCACATGTCCGTAACCCTTCCCACTAGGCTACCGCGGTCATAGGAAGCCATATACATGGAAAAACAGTAAATTTAATAAAAAAATGATCCTCGAATGAATGACTGCGAATGTGTTTGTGCGCTATTGAACGCTTCAATGTCCTTTTTCTTACTGGGACTCAAAAAATTATTCGACCTTTGTCATACATTTTTTTATCTTGAACTATGATTAAATGTCTGTTTCAATACCTGAGCTGGCATTCATCTGTTCACATCAACATACGCTAAATGAGGACTTTTAATCCCGGTAAATTTATTAGGCCTGCTGCATTTAAGATGATTTTTGAAAGGATTAAGTATGAAGCCACAATATTCTTATTTATAGAATAGCGATATAGATGGTGATAGGCACTAAGCTCGATTCCATCGAAGGCAACAGAACAAAATTTCAGGAACAATCTTAAATTTGGCTGAGTGTTCGAGTTCTTACAATGCTGAAATAAGAAATTGAATAAGATGCCTTTCTCTTCCTTTGATCGGGATTTAAAGACACAAAATTATAGTAAATAGCTCCTTGCTTGAAAGCCTTAGTTGACTTGAAAAGTGAAGTTAATTTAAATGATTCTACTTATATAATTGATCTTCATTAAACTAATAGTTAAGGTTGTTAACTTCATGAAGGGTGTGATATTCTATTGTGTGTTCAGCTCGATTTCATTAAAAAAACCTTTATAGGAGGATAGAAGGATAAAAGCAGCACATTGAATGAAAAAGGGACTTAAAAAATTTTCATGTGGTTCTTCGTCGTTACATTGTGGTTCGCAATTACAAGGTATTTTGCTATTGGCTCTTATGTTGCTTTAGTGTGGTGTTAACGCAAACAAACACCATTTTATTTCATTAAGGCATACCCTAAAACTGTGAATTTTGCCAAAAATTGACTAATTTGTTTTATGATTTTATTTTATGGGATATCTTATTAGCTTTATAAAAATACCAAGCTTATCATTTTCCGTTCACTAGAATAAAAACTACAAGGGTTTTAGTAAAAGTAGATGCCATTACTTTAAGCAAGATGTCACACTTTAAAACGCGTTTTACTCGAAATGCGATTTTTTTTTAAAAGAAATAATCGAACGGGGTCATCGATTGCTAAAAGAGTTTTGAAAATAATTAACTGTGAAATTTTTTGTGTAAGTTCTGTATAATAATATAAATGTTTTAACCGATCAGATTTATCCATCACTGTTTTATTACAAATTTACAGTCCCTTGTGTGAATAGAATCACCGCCTTTTTAAGCATTTTCATATAGTAACCGAGATAAAGTGCTCAAGTTTTTGTAAAAAAGAAAATATCTCTTATCCTGAAGGTCATTTCAAAATTGAATACTATAGCAACATATTAGATTGAAAAAATTGAAAATTGGTTCATAAACCTTTGGTGCAGAATGGACTGCGTTTATGCCATCTTTAGTCAATTTTTACCTATTTTTTCCCATTTTAGTAGTAATAATTTCTTTTTCTCTTCTTAATTTTAGCACATTTTTCTTAAAATGCACTAAACAAATCTAAAAATAACAAAAAAATCTCCATCTCTCTTTAAAAAAAAAAAAAAAACGTTGTCGCAACCAGTCCGAATACCTTAAGAACACCTACTCTTAGGAATCATAGGGGCAGTCAGTTGTACGCTACATGTAATGGAACACCAATGCCCTTACAAGGAATATGGCTATAAAACGATAGATAATTTAAACCGATCATATTTCACAAGTCATGCTTTGGTAAATTTGTAATAAGGCGAGTTAAATATCATCTTGGGGCTTGATGTGGCTGTGGTAGCTTGGGGCTTATGGTCTCGAACTCGTAGCTGGCGTGTCATGAGTTCGAGATCAGGTGCTACTGAAGACTCGCAGTTTAGCAGTGGCTGATACATGGTAAATCTGACGAGGTCCAAAGTTCTCTCATTGGCATGATGTGGTAGTTTGGAAAAGGAGGTGCTAGCTCGGGTGTCGTCTTCGTCACTTGGCCGAGGTTCAAAATTACGAGATTCATCGTCAATAGCCCTCGTGTTGCTTTGAAGTGCGACGCTAACAATTGATTAATTGATTGAATATTAAGGTCGCACTGTTCAGCTGCACGAGGGCTTTTGGCGACGGACCTCGTAATTTTGAACCATGGTCAAGTGACGAGGACGACACCTGAGCTGGCACCGCGACGTTAATAAACACTCACTCATTTGTTGCTTGATTGTGGCTCATCAGTAATAAGCCTCGCATAGTAACTAGAGCTATAAAAAGGAAAATTAGAGCTACTAGTGTAGTTCTAGAGTTAACTGAAACTAATTTATATAGTCCAAAACAGGGGTGGTGAACCTTTATGAATCAACGTGCCATTTTTTCTACAGAAATATTTAATGAAGTATAGACGTACCACCAAACAATTTTGACTTGTGATTATTGAGAAAACAATAAAACTAAATACTAACAACTAAAAATTCTGTATTCACTACGAAAAAATACATTTTGCATTGTAAAGTATTAAATATTTTTGTTATACGTGTAATTCAAATTAAAGTAACATTAGTGTGACTTCTGTTGTTGCAGATTAAATGACAAATAACTTATATTAGGATTGTAAGATGTTACTTTTAGCCGAATGCATGCTGGCAGAAGGCAGCTGAGTCGATTTCTAAGAGAGTCTTTAATGTTATTCATCTCTGAAAATAATGACTCGCAGGTATTGTTAGATGAAAATATGGTTAAAGTAGTATATATGAACCAGCTTCTTTAAACAGTTAAATCTGTGTAGAATTGAATTCCATGCTCCCGAAATTTCGTTACCCGGATTTTTACTTATATTGCTTGTTAATTTTTTTTGTTTCAGTCAATTCCAACTTTTTTCTTGTTTCAATAAGTTTTTGAATCCATATTGAACTAGACTGGAAATCAATCAATTGCACTTCAAATTATTCAATTTCCAGCCAATCGAATTGGGACAAGTTCAGTTTATCAATTGAGGTCACATCAGATGTTAGCGTTTTCGATAACTCTTTGAACTCAGAAAATCTCGCTGAAAATTCCTTGATTGACGAATCAATTACGGAAATATTTTGAACTAAAATGCAAACCGTTTTGTTCGGTGGCGTGCCCAAAATATTGTGTCGCGTGCCATCAATGGCACGCGTGCCATTGGTTCGCCATCCCTGGTCTAAAACGTATATTTTCGTGTTTATGCAATAAGTGAACAACACTATTTACCAATTATTCTAAAGAATATTCAGTTTTATACTTTTAAAATTTTGCGAATATTTTTAGTTTAAAACAAGCAACTAGAATATCCTCTTTATGTTATAACTTCACCACTTGATCATGCCTCAAAATTCGCGGTCCGTCCCCTGTTGCCCTCTAGAACGACGTGAATAAAATTATAAAATTTTTCTTTAAATTAACCTGGATGTAACATCAAAGTACTGGTATCAATGGATCCTACCTACCTAGTTAACCTAACTTTACTTCCCTTAAAAATGTCCACCTACTTTTTTCTTCTCCTCACGCCCCAATTCGGGACTCGACATTTTCAGGAAGTGTTATTAGTTCCGCGAATACGTTCCCCATCCCTTGTTATAGGCCGATGAATATTCCTATTAGTCCTATTAGCGCGTTTAGTGGCCAGATGGGAGATGGGGACGAGGCTGCAATTACATTTTAATGATGCAATTCTGACCGTATGTGCTCTTTGACGCGTCTATTCGCTGTTCTTCCGCGCTGGGGAAAAGGGGAAATGTAACCCCTATGGGCCATAAATTTTTATTTCCGACCAAATACTCTCTGGAATGCTTTCGACGTTTTATATCTAACGTGTTATTGAACGAAAATAAAATAAAAGGAGGGGAAACACAAGTAAAGGAATTTTTCCTGTGAAGTTGCAAGCGTTAGTTGTGGTATGTTGGCTGCAGAATGTGTAATGGGAGTTGTGCTCAGTTAGCAAAAAGAGAGTGATATTTTTCCGTTTGGAGTTTGATTTAGGAAATAGCATATGTCCATGTGGATTGATATGTAAGTTAAGAGATCAGGGGACTAATTTAAGTGTCATCCTAGTTACTTAAATGAACTTGATTGACCGGATTGGTAGTGCTAAGAGGCTGGTGTTGGCTCTATTTTGGCGACTTCTCAATTACAGCAATAAACATGGCACACATTTCAGGAACTATCAATTTCAAACAATGTATTTCGTTCATTGGGCAGCATGGTGGTAATGTTGCGAATTTCGAGCCAAGTAAGTCTAGAGAGTTCGAATCCTGACTTGACTATAAGCTTTCCCTTGGTGTGATGAGAAAGCAAAAGCGTTAGATTCTCGAATTTTGCGACCAAACCCCTATTTTAAATTTTTGCATTTTTAAAAAATACAAGCTTTTGCACTCTGGCATGATGTCAAAGTTATCATTCTTTGTTCAATAGAAATATTTTTAAACTTTTTTTTAAAAAAATGTTTTATCACATGTAAAGATATGGCTCGGGCCCACTCAGACCAAAACGAACTTTTCTCTGCATTGAAGGACTCATAATTTCGCTTTAAAAAAATTATTACTTGAGTGAATGAATATTAACGTCGTACTGTTCAGCTACACGAGGGCTTTTGGCGACGGACCGCGTAATTTTGAACCATGGTCAAGTGACGTGGACGACACCTGAGCTGGCACCCCCTCTCCTAACTACCACACCACACCAACGGGAGGACGTTTGAGCTCTCGACAGATTCAACGTGCATCGCTCCCCTACACGGCGGGTCTTCAGTAGTACTGGGCTCGAACTCATGACACGCTAGCCATGATCCGATACCTTAACCATATGGCTACCGTGGCCACACTATTTCTTGAAGTTCTCTGAATGGCAGCTTCTGGTAGAAGAATTGAAGTGAATTTAATGTTTGTTTTCTATTTGAAACATGCTGTTTGAAAGGCCTTAATAAGCTTTTATTCTTGATAGTGCTTTGAAGTTTTTGCTGGATTTCTTGGTGGTTTTTGATTTGAGTAATGCCAAAACTCAGCAATCGAGTTTTTAAGAAACAGAACAGTCGCGGATTCAATCCAATAAAATGTTTAACATTACCATAACAAGTACTCTAGAGCATCAAAGATTTATACAGGAACTTAGCATATCTTAAACTCGTCAAATAAATACCTTTATAGAAAGGTGGAACGGTGCAAACAGCATAATCTGGTCACGGATACCAACAATGTTTTGTGTGTGTGCTACTGGACACGTTGAAAACGAACTTTGAAGCCATTCCCTTCGATAATTAAGAAACTATCACCAAGTTTCCTGTTCTTTAGGGACATATCTAAATTTTTATCTGCGTTTGTGAATAACTAAAAAAGCCAGACAGAAAAGGAGACAAATGTGTATTAGAGGATTATTAATGGCAAAAGACTAACGCAAAAAAGCTGTGGTGCTGCTATGGACTAAGTACAAGTAAGTTTCTTACTGAAATCCACATTTTCTCTCAAAACTATGTTTTTTACCTAAAGGGAGATTTTTTCCTTAATTATTGGACTTAACAGCTTATAACTTACAAAAACTAATCATGAAATTCTTTTACATACTTTGATAGATTTTCCCAAAAAATATTGTACAATTAATTTATAGCATTAAGCACATGAAATTTCCGTATTTTTGAGACAAATCAGACATGTGCAAATTATTTTCTAAAAAATTACTAGGCATCATAGTAAAATTTCTGGTCATAATATGGATTATAGGTCAAAGAATATTCATTAAAAAAGATTTGTAGACTGTTAATCAACTGAACTTTTATTAACGTTCCTTAAAAAGGCCTATTTTTAATTTTACTGTGATGCGGATTCTGTTTCGTTACCCTTTTAATTGATTGAGGTATCAGCTAACGTACGTTTTCATTTCTTGATATATATGATCGCAATAGCCTAGTGGCCATAGTCCTAGTGGTCGTGTCCGATTATGTCGGGTCGCGGGTTCGAGTCTTGATGCCACTGAAGACCCGACGTTTAGAGGGACTGATTCGTGTTAAATTTATCAGGGCTCAAAGTCCACCCTCATTGCAGTCGTATAGAGGTTTGGAGAGGGGGTACAAGTTGAAGTGCTCTTGCCACCTGATTGCATGGTAACTATCGTTCATTTAATTGATACAATTATTATATTGTATAGTGAGTAGCATTATAACATATGATCTACCCAGAAACAATTTCACATAAATTGTTATAAATTAGTTATTGAGGTTTACTCATCTTTAAAAAAGGAATAAGTAAGTGGGTTAGAAAGTGGAAAAATCTATTTAGCAGAAATAGTTTTTGTAAATTTTTTTACTCGATTTAATTATATGCGTTTTTCCCTTTAACGAAATCAACCTATTAATACGAAGCAACCTATTTTTACTTTGAATACACGGCCATACTAATTTATTGAGTTTTGGCAGTGGTTTTCATGTAACGCGGCCTTAAAATTTTTTGACGTGTTGAAGTCGAGAGAGTTTTTAACCCTGTGATTGTTTTTGTCTTTTGAATGTTCTAAGCAACGCGTCTGTTATCGGTAAAACTGAGTCGTGTCACTGTGATGAAACACAAACAAGAAAATGAAACTTTAAGGTTGGTTGAATACAAATTACGAGAATACTTTATATCTTCTACAGATGCAATGGCGTAGCGTATACCCCCGCAACCCCTATATCGCATGGGGAAGGGCGGCAAAGTGTATATTATGTTATGGTTTTACAATTCTTTGTAAGATCTGGTGTGGGGCCCTAAATCTGACTTTGCAGAGGCCCCCGATAATGCCACTGTACAGATGCATCTAGAAAAATCACAATATTACTTCGGCACAATCAAAAAGTGCTTCCTTCGCTTATAAAATATACCTAGGGTTTGCAATCTCGTGTTATATTTTCAATCCCGGGATTTCGGAATTACATTATCCAAATCCCGGAATTAGGATTGTACTAGTGATAAAAAATACTTATATATTAGCATGGTTAAAATTGCATAATAAAACTGAAAATATAGCTAAAATTTGGTTTAATATTTTTTATTGAAACAAATAAAAATAAAACTTAATCCATTATAAAAAAAAAAAAAAATTGTACGTAATGAAAGTTAAAAGAAACATTTCTTCATTTCTTGTGTTTCTGTAAGTAAACTTTTAAAAAACACAGCTCATCCAGCGTTTCATCGTTCAAACGGCTTTTTATTTTTGTTACAAATTGTCCTGCCGAAGAAAATGCACGTTCGGATTCGTTATTAGGTTTTACCTTCATTAAAAAAATAAGAGTATGTTCTATCAAAGTAGTCATCACGTCTCCCTCCATTTTCAAAAAAAAAAAAATTTTTTTTTTTTTTGAATTTTTGATGACAATGTCTCAAATCTTATAGACTACATTGGTGCTTATACCTCTTTGGTAACTTTAATTAGTTCTTCTGCTACACTTAATGGTTTTTGAGTACAAATTGTTTCATTTATTAAATAAGAATATGAATCAATTTCGTGTTACCTTATTTGTAATAAAAGATCCAGTTGCATGAGCTGTGGGATTTGAAGCGTCAAATCTTTCAAGCAGGTCCGCTATTAATTAACAGCATTTAATTGAATAAGGAGCTGCGACAAAATTTATTCCTGAAATTTTGCTTATATTATTGTGTAAGTATTGCAGTGAACCCTTTAGATCTGTGCGACATTCTTCCATACAAGAAATGAAAGCTGCGTATATTTTTTTACTTACAAAAAACATGTTCTAGTAGAGCTTTTTCATTGGGGTAATTGAATGATCTAGTCCAGGATGGCACACGTGGCTGTGAAAGCCTAGTGGTCATCGTGACCGGCGTGTCATCCGTTCGAGCCTAGTACAACTGAAGACCCCCCCCCCCCAGACTGAGAAGGCCAAGGCTCAAATGTCCTCCCGTTGGTGTAGTTTTTGAAATTAGGAGAGAAGGGTGTCAGCTCAGGTGTAGCATTCGTCACTTGACCGTTGTTCAAAATGACGAGGTCCGTCGCCAAAATCCTCGTGCAGCTGAACAGTGCAACGTTAATAATCTCTCTCACCCAGGATACCACATGTTTTAACTTTTCCACGAGGCTCTTTCAGAGTCTGTAAAAGAGGAAAATCTTAACAAGGAAATGAGCGATCTTCACGGACCCCTTAGAAAGGCATTGAAGAACCCCGAGAGTCCACGGACCATGGTTTAAGAGCCGCTGATCTAAAGTAACTCACAAACTGGTCTCTAAGATGCACATTCATTCATATTATATTACGCGATTGGTGTTTTTGGATGCCGAATCTCTCAAAATATTTTTGGAATCAACAAACGGTTATACCATTGCAAGAGCTGTAACGGAAGATTCCACAGAGGAGGAGATTCAATTTTGAACTATACAGGATATACATGCAACCTCGCATTTTTAAATGCATTAAAATAAAGAGAAGGAACTGTATGGTCCCTGTGTGTATGTGTGTCCCGAATGACAACACAATAAAAAAGGAATCGTTTTTTAGACCGACTTCAACCAGATCGCGGTTGATATGGGCTGATTCGGTGGAATCTGATTTTTTCGCAATTAATGAAAAGAACTGGGGGTCAAAGATCAATCAGAAGTCGTTTTGGAGGAATCTTCAGATTAATACCCTGGCTCATAACTGGCCTGTTTAGTAATTTATGATGATGAAATATTTTAATACTTATTGATTGGAGAGTGATTATATTTAAAGAGGGGATACATTTAATAGCTTCTGTTGCTCCACATACCTCATCATCGTAAAACTTTTAGAAGACATTCTTTAGTGTAAGAGTAGTTGTTCAAATTACTAGCAAGCAGGCATGCATGCATGTAAAATTTGTTTTTCAAATGGCTGATGTCAGACTATGAAAGGAGCACGAGTAATTGTTCGGTCGCTGTTATTGGATGATAAGGATCTCTAGTATCAGCTGTAGGAGGGATTTTTTTGTTGATACACATCAACAGCTTCATTGAGGTGCGATTTTCTTTTGTTCGGTTTCTCCAATACAACGGTCAGAATTTCAATGTGCAACCTGACGCATCTTAGCAGCAGATGTTGCCACGGGGCTTGACAATACCCCGTGGTCTGTAAGCCAGGGAAATACTTGCATTGTTTGGTAGATGTCAGAGGTTTCTAAATGGAAAACGCTTTTTCTCCTTATTCTTTAATCTATTTTTCTTTTATAGGTTGATGCAGGAAATTTTGTTATTCTTTTTGAAAATGCGAATGTATGTGTGTCTGCTTTCACTAGAAATGAACTTAATTTCCGAAAATGGAACAAATTTATCTGTAAATTTATGTAAAACTCTCGCAATAATACATTTTTCAAATGTATTGATGTTAATTAATATACCGTAACATCCGGCGTAAAACGGGCACCTATACTTTCAAGCTGCAATTTTTAGGTATATTCGCCGTATAACGCCCCCCCCCTTTTTTTATGAAGAAACGTAAAATGAACGTGTGCATTGATCTTATGTTTTGAATTCATTTGTTTGAGGTATTATTCCAAGCTTTAGAAAAAAAATAGTATATTTCTAGAATGTCAACTCTTTTTAAGTTCATAAGGAATGTCATTTCTTTTGAATAAACAGTATTTCAATGTATGCAGAAGTCTAACTTTTTTTCTATGCTTATCTTTTTATTTTATTTTTAAAGCTCTCATTTTTATACCCGGCGTATAACGCGTACCCTTAAACTACGATCTCATTTTTTGTGTTAAAAGTGCCCGTTATACGCCAGATTTTACGGTATATGAACAAAGAACCAAGAAAATACTGAGAGTGGGATGTAATTATTTAAATTTTTAAGAACCTTATGAAACTATAAGTACTACAACCGCCCTTTCATTTGCCGAAATTCTTCTACGATATAACACGTAAAAAAAAAAAATTGGCAGTTATAGAGACTGCCGATAGAAGTGAAAACTTAGAACTTTTAGTATTAAAATTTGAAATTTCATAATGTTTGAATTAAAATTATCAACATCAATTTGATTTTCACATCTATTGACACTCCGAGCAACAACTAAATGCATGTTTATATTCAAATGTATTACGGGCTGTACAAGATCATGACAAAATATAAATACGATTCAATTGAAATAACAATTAATATACAACAGAGGTGCACAACCTTTTTAGGATGAGGGGCCAAAAAATTTAATAGGATCATATCGAGGGCCAAAGTATTACGCGATAGCAAATATGCTATAAACGGGAAAACACTCTTTTATGATAATACGCATTTATCACAATAATTTCTTATTTTACTCATGTACACATTATACAGTTGATAAATGGATGAAACACAAAGACTTTCAGAATGTTTAAAATACTTTAGCTCAAAAGAATATTCCTGCTAAAAGGTGGCAAACTAACACAATTTAAATTTTTTAAAAAAATTAGCACTTAAAGTTTGTAAAATTTAATGAGATGTCTGTGACTGAATATTTGAAATTGATTTTACGTCAGGCTTAAGACTTGTTGTGGCAATAAGTAGAACAGATGAAAGGTTCTCATCTGCTATTCTATTTCTTATTTTTGATTTGTTTCAATTCATTAGTGAGACAAATGCAAGTGCTGCCAAAGAAAGTGGCACATGCAGCTACATTTTGCTTTAAGCACGAAAAATCATCAGGTAAGTTTTTATAAAATTCTAATGTCGTTTTTTCTTTGAATTGATTTTTGATAACATCAGAATTCTGTAAATCAATTAAGGGCAACTGCATACTCTCATCTACTAGATTTATATCAACAGAAAATGGAGAAGAAAAGACATAAGTTTTTGTTTGGCCCTTTTTTTAAATCTAAAAATTGATCATCAAATGCATTGTGCAAGATTTGAATTTGTTCGTCATGTGTAGAAATTTTACATGCATTTCTTGGCAGTAGGGATATTGTGGAAAATTTTTAGCTTTCAGCTGGTTTTGAAATAAACATAAGTTTTGTTTAAATGCGTTTACGTTATTTAACAATTGAAAAATGAACTGATTTTTCTTTGTAGCTTTGTGTTTAAGTCATTCAAATGGCCTGTTATGTTGTGAGAAGTGGCTGCGGTAGCCAAGAGATCATGGCTAGCGTGTTATGAGTTCGAGCCCAGTACCACTGAAGACCAGCCGTGTAGGGGGGCGATGCACGTTAAATCTGTTCAGAGCTCAAACGTGCTCCCGTTGGTGTAGTGTGGTGTGGTAGTTAAGAGAGGAGGTGCCAGCTCATGTGTCATCCACGTCACTTGACCATGGTTCAAAATTACGTGGTCGGTCGCCGAAAGCCCTGGTGTATAGCTGAACAGTGCGACGTTAATATTCACTCACTCAACTCATGTCTGTGAGAAAAGCTAAATCACACTGGAAATTTGCTTCTTTTAATCTTCTAATATTTTTACCACAGTCACTTAGATGTACAAAAATTTTCTCAAATAGTTCCATTAAACGCTTTATGGCAACTCCTTAGCAGAGCCATCTTACTTCTGTGTAATAAAGAATACAGAAGGCAGATCATCAAAATCTTTTAAAAATTCTTTAAATTTCCCATGTATGAGGGCATTACTACGAATAAAGTTAATTGCTTCAGATACACACTGCTTTAAGGTTGCAAATCCTAATTCTTTACAACATAAATTCTCTTGAGGAATCATGTAAGGAAGCTGCAACAGTTCTACACAATGGGCAAGGCATTCTTTTAGCAGCATAAACATTCCAATTTTCGTGCCAATCATTGATTTTGCTCCATCTGTGGTAATGCTAACACAATTTTTCATGTTTAAGGAAGCTGCATCGCTCAATTGTATTGAACTGGAAAGAAGTTCACTTCCAGTTGTTTGCCCCTTCATGGGAAAAATTCCAAGAAGTTCTTCGGTAACACAAATTTTTTTATCAATTACACGAACAAACATAAGCAATTGGCTTACTGATGTTCGATCTATAGATTCATCAAAAACTAAAGAAAAATATACAAAGTTTGAAGCGGCTGATTTTGCTTGATTTTCAATGTCCTCATTCAACTGTTGAATTCTTCTTTGAATAATCATTCTATTTAAGCTTATATTTTAAAATTTCCTTTTTGCTTCAGGACAAAGTTTTTCAGATGCAATTAAGAAACACATTTTAACTAAATTAACATCTGTGAATGTCCGACTTCTTCAGCGACACCTAAGCTCACTTCCACGTATGAATTCACGTTAATTGTACATTTTTGGGGGGAAAAAATTGCTTGACAACTAAAAGTTTTTTTTTTTAGTTTTTCGATTTTTTGCGATCGTTTATAATCCTTTCATAGGTGCAAAATGTTTTTGCTTTGTTTCATAATGCCGCTTTACATTATACTCTTTTGCCACAGCAACTTTGTAACTACATATTAAGCATGTGACAGTATCATTGTAATAGATAAAACAGTATTTATCTGTCCATGCATCTTGAAATTTCTGATTTTGAAAATCACCTTTTATCCTCTCATTACCTAAAATATTTGAAATGGCTTTATGAATAAATAATATAAGACTAAAAATGCGAGATCAAAAAAGAATATCAGATCCATTCTGGGACAGCGATTTCAACATTCCCGATCTATTAGCAAAACCACGGGGTTGCTTAAAAGAATGATCGTTGCGGCTAAGTAGAAGTTAAAGTTATTATTGGTAACCCGCACTATGAAGAAAAACGTGAGTTCGACAGGTCCTTTTATTGTTCTGTATCATAATCACAGCATAATTTCGAATTAAGACTGTTCCGGCACGCGTGCGTGAATACGCATTTGTTTTTCGACCTTCCCTGCATCCAGACCATGCGATGGAAGAAATAACGGCTTCCGGTGATCACGTCCGCGAGCTTCTCCTTTATGAAAACTCGTACTCGCAGATAGCCATGAAGAAAACATATTGAAAAGCCAAGTAATAAATTTAAAAAAAAGCTTCATGAACAACTGTAAAATAATTATTTGCTGTAATATTGTTTTCGTATACGATTTTTCCCTGTTTAAATAACAAAGGTCAATTCCATTTCAGATTACTCTTCCTTTTATAATAGACATTCACGGGCCAACTTTAAAGGCTTCGCGGGTCAAAATTGGCCGCGGGCCATAGGTTGTGCATCCCTGATATACAATCATATTATTTATGGATAGTATTTGTATTTACTTAATTTTCAATTCACTTGATTTTTAACATTATTTTCATTGTTTGCATCATTGTCATCATTAATTTCAACAATACTTAGACTCTTTGTACTTTCAATCATTTCATTTTTTTTTCTAAAAAAGATTCAATAGGCTTATGGTAACTAAAGTAAGAAAGGAAAATGCTTGATTCAAATTTATCTAAGTATCGCGTAAAAACCGCATCGATCGTCGTTTTATATTTTGTAGTACTGAGTTTTCGATCAGTGGACATATTTAAATTAAGTGTTTCATTTAGAAAATCAATTAGTGGTAGATTTTTATTATCTGCAAAGTTAATATTGAAGTCTCCATTTAAAATCATCGGTACATTACCATATTTTTCACTAAATCTTTTTTCGAGTATTTCAGAACCTTTTGTATAAATCATCAAATTTTCGAATAAAAATTGTTGTATCTGTCTCATCGATTTTCCAGGCGAAATATAAACGGCAAACATTAATATGCATTGCCCATTCTCGGAATTGCAACGAGCAATGCACGGTATATATACATTGAACTTTTCACTAAATCCATTCAATTTCACGTATAAGATATACACAGCACTATACGTCAGCTGTATAGCTACAGATATACTGCTATAAGCATGTCGGTGACGCGAACGCGCGAGATTTCACCCATCCAAAAAGTGTAAGGCGAACAGCACACTGCGCGTGCGCCAGTCAGAGCATGTCGGTGACTCGAACCCATAAGATTTTCCCCTACCAAAAAGTGCCCAACGCCGCTAAAGAAGTTTTCACTTCAAAAATTAAACCAAATCGACGTTGAATTATCACTATTTGGCATTCTCTGTAACTTTAGCAAATTACACCAACGTGATTACGATTACACAAAAGTGTCAAAAAAATATTGGAATTATTTTTTTATTCTCGAAACATCTTTTTAGAAGTTTAATTCTTTTAAAATTAGTTATAGAATAAGGAAGTAAAGAGAGTAATTAAGGAGAGGCAATAACTTATTGAATCTACTTTTCAAAGAGTTCTTATTTTTATTAAATTATTAACTAAAACGTGATTATTTGCAAAGCTTACATATAAAATAAATTATAGTTTTAAAAAAAACTAAAAAGCACCCTTTTTATAGTTAATCGAACTAAGTTGGGACTTAATCTTTTAGTCGCCTAATCTGGAATTTGTCGTCAAATCTAGATCTGAAATGAGTCGCCAGATGCGAGATGGGATCTGAAAATGGGAATTCGTTAATCTTGATGGTCCTGTGATCAGGACAATGGAATAACATTATTAAATTATTGTATTGTCATCGGTCCTGGACATGTGAGCAAAAATTTGAGAATTAATCTGACCTTTTAAAGGGGGTAAAAATTGAGTTCAAAGATTCCGTTATATAAAAGTGAAGCTTATAAAAGGGTATTAATAATAGTAATTACTGACCGTTACCCGTCCGCTTCTCTGGATATTTCATGATATTGTAAGTCTATACGTTTTCCTTTTAGGTTATTGTTATTTAAGTCCTAGAATTACGGTTTCGATTGTATTGAAAAATATTTTTACTGTCCTTGCCCTCGATTTAAAAAGGGCAGGAATTTCGAAAACGGAAATATATTTCTTTTACGCCTCCGTAATTTCCACCTTCACTATGAGCTGATTTCCACAAAACCCCTTTCTTAGCGGATCTCCCATCACCTGCAGAAATATATTTGGCAAATTTAAAACCTCTAAGTCTAATAGTTCAAAAGCGAGAATTATTTTTATCTGTAATGCCCCTGTAACCTCCTCTTGTGTGTCGATTTCCGGAAAACAAGTTCTTAACGAATCTCTACCCATTAAAAAAACACATTTGCCAAACTTCAAGTCTATGGGTGTAGTAGTTCAGGAAGACGGAATTTCTTTTATATGAAACTGCCCGCAACTCATCTTGGTAGTCGATTGTTTCAAAACGCCTTCTTGGTGGATCTCTCTACTCAACAAAAGGAACTTTTGCCTGCAAAATTTAAAGACTGTAGGTCTAATAATTTCGGATTTCCTTACTGGTCATGGTGATTTTAAAGTGAACTTCAATAAATTTAAACTGTGTGGAACATTTTATCCTTTTTGTCTAAAATTTAAGAATGAAAAAAAATGCCTGAAAGTCAAACCGCATGACCTTAAAATCAACTGTCCTCTCGTAGTTTTTTTCAACTTGTTTCAAGTAAAGCTCCGTTCACTTTATTTTGCATCTTCATTGACTTGATTTTGTAATTTTTTTTATAAATGTTTCATTTATCTATTTTTGTAACTCCATTGTATTGGTTTTGTTTCGTAATTGTTTTATTTTGAAATGTAGTTTTGTCTTTGTAACTTATTTGTTTTTGTTGTTTCATTATTTCGTAGCTTTTGTTTTATTTACTTTTTATTTTATTTATCTTATATTGTTTGTTTTTTTACTTCTGTCAGCCCCGTGTGATACTTGTGGTGCATGGAAATTATTTTATCTGTCTTCAATATAATATAATAATAATAATAATAAAAGTTCCAAATAGTGGTGTAATATTAGGGCCCTCCTGCAAAGTCAGATTTTGTCTTTAATATTTCATAAATTGGTTAAATACGTACTTGGCGTCAGTCAGGCTTTGGGCCCCCTAGACCCTGGGTGCGGGGGTGTACATTACACCACTGGTTCCGTAGATCTCGTGATGAATCAGTGAGTCGATATTTTCCAGTATTTATAGAAATATAGATGAGAAGTAATTCAAAAATCCTATTAATTGTTTGAATTTTCAATTTTTTAAAATTTAATAGGGGGAAGTTGTAATTCCTTTAAACCATAAAAAGATATAAACAGAAATTTGTTAAGTATTACATAGAAAAATAACATTTATTCTCTAACATAAAATTATGTGAGATCAGAAATAAAATGAGGTTTTAAATATCAAGACTTTTTATCGCATTAGCATTTGTTTAAGTATCCGATTACAAAAATTCTTTTTTCCCCCTAAGCCTCATTAATACGTAATCTGAATTAATCTAAAAATAACAGTGGAACAATTTTTCGATCGAATAACTTTTGCGCCGCAGATTTAATTTATCCACGGTCGAGCAGTTATTCTAATTTTGGAACAGCTGTCTTATGTGCAAAAACACGGAACTTTAAATTGAGGGGATGTAAGTCCGGAATCATAACTTTTAAAGTCGTAAAGTTTTCTCTGAAAAATCAGAAACGGGAACTGACTTACGGGAAATTTTAATAATCATTCTTGAGATTCCTAGTATGAAAATTGAGCTATAAAAAGAATTTTATGAGTATTTTGGTTGCATGTAAGAATGTTACGGTAAGAATTCGACTTAGAAATCAGATATTTCAATACATTCCACTGCGTTGGAGAAAATATACTACAAATAAAAGGTTTTTAGCGCGTTCTGTGGAATATAAATAGTATTCAGTAATAATAGATTTTTTTTCTTTCTGGTCCCTGAATGAATTGATGTTAGAAAGATATGTGTGTTGTCGCATCACTGAATATCAAATAATTATTTTGGTGAATACCTTTTTTTATTCAAATATCTTTCTTATGTATTTACGATTAATCTGTTTAGGTACTTTTCCGTTAGCAGGGCGCAAATGTCACCAATTGTGAGCCAAACGCGAGCCAAATTGCCAAGCGAAGTGAATGACAAAACAGTCAACGGAATAAAAGTCGAAAACGTTCAATTATAAACAGATGTTAGTTAATAGTTAATATTAACAAATGTTAATGAATTGTAAGCAAAACAGTTTTATACTCAAAAAAGAATGCTTATAGTTATTGGTTTTTCCAGAATACGGTGATGTGCTTGAGAATTTGCTCAAAAGCATCGTTTACTCCTCGTCTCCACATAAATTCAAGAAAGAATTTTCATCATTTTTCAGAACAAAATTTAAGATAGAAGAAAGAATGGAAAACGTGCTTTGTTTTGAATGAATTCAGAGAATAGAGCACATGGCCCCCAAAAAACATTATCCTTATGGTTGTAAAAATATTTGGCGGGATTCTACATTATTTGGCGATTTTTCGCTTGCGCCCGGCTAACGGAAAAGTACTTCGGTTTACATTAAGATTTGGTGTAGATTAATAGAAACTGTTTTCCCCTTATATTCAACTGATTTGAAATCAACTTTACCGAATCTTGAATTCATATGAACGAAGAATTCAGCTTCAATATGTCATGCTTGGCGTGGTGCAGAAGTTCGTAGAAAGGGATGCTACAATATCCCTCGTGTTCCTTCATAGAGCGACGTTAATAAAACACTCTTTCACCCAATATGTCATGCATACAATGTATGTATATATAGTATATATAAAAGCAGTAGCGCACAAGGAAGGGGGTTCCCGGGTCTACCCCCCAAAGCCCTTAATTTTCTTTTTATTGAGAATAATCTTACGTAGGTATATAGTACATAAAATTTAATTTAGTATTTGTTTTCAAAATTAATTTTATTAATTAATGCAAATTATTAATTTAATAATTAATTTTTTACTTTTTTTCTTCCCAAAAATCTACAAAACCAAAAGAATATGTTGGTCGGCGTATTGGAGTATGATACGAGAATAGTGGACTTTCGACCCTGGACCCCCCCCCCCCCCTTGAAAAATTCCTTATAGCATTGCTAGTATGAAAATTTTACGAGTCCAAAAAATGTACCACCACGCCATTGAAGGCCATCTTTTTTTACAAATAAAAAATGCATTCCTCTTATTTTTTTGCAGTAATGGACATGTTTATTGTGCCAAATAGATTTGTTGCAAGTTACATTTTTTTAAAAATAATAACACTTGTTAAATAATAGTACATACAAAATTATACAAATGTCCTGAATGAGCTATAGTTCGTGTTCAGGAAAAAAATAAATACAACTAATTATACATGTTAACTGAATAAAAACTAGGTAAAATGAAATAATGTATAGAATATTAAAAATTAAAACTAACAGTAAGTAAATTAGGATTAAACTAAAATTAAGCTTGCAATATTAGATTAGAAAAAACTGAAAATGTTTTAATATATAGAATGAATAACAGTGCAGGATGAAGAACTGTATTTATTTATTTTCCAAATATAAATTAATTACCTAATGCTACCATTGTACCTAGAAAGGAAAAAAAATCCTGTTTTCAGAACTATCATGCTGCTTGAAGCGCGGTGGTACAAAATATGCACCACCTATTTTTCAAAACTTTGGTCACTCTTTATTTGAAAAAGTGTTTAATATTATTAATATGCACCAGCTTTTATTGTTCAATAATTATAGTTTTGTGAATATCTAAAATATTTATAATTATTCCCTCGAGTGCATTATTTTTGTCAAAAATTCAACGCATGAAAGAGGTAACCTCCACCACCATAAATTAACAGATTTTTAATTTTTACCATAAAGATTACCCCTCGGCTCTTTCGTGTATGAGTTCTTTATGAAGACACCCCCCCCCCGCCTCATAAGAGGTCTATGATGTACCCTACTGCTGATGACTCTGCATTTTGAAATTACTTAGGGACCAGTGGTGCAAACAGATATCTTTCATGAAGGGGGGGGGGAGAGGGTATATTTTTCAAAACTGAAGGTGAAAACATACAGATGTAATCTTTACGCTAAAAATCGAAAATATATTGGCCTATAAGAGAAGTTTCAGCCCCCTAATCCCACCCTTCTGCACGCCACTGTGAAGGATTTTAATTCTCGAAGACGAGGTAATACCAGTGGAGCATACAAGGGGGGGGGGAGAGTCCCCGGGTCTGGACCCCTCATAGACTTTGATTTTTTTTCTATTCATTATAATTTTTTGCATATAGTACGTAAAATTTAATCAGTATTTGTTATTAATAATTAATTTTATTAATTAATGCCAATTATTTATTCAATTATTAATTTTTTTACTGTTTTTTGTTCTTGAAAATCGACAAAATCAAAAGAATATGTTGGGCGGCGAATTGGAACATGATACGAGAACGGTGGACTTTCGACCCCCACCCCCTTCCCCCCTTGAGAAATCCCTGTGTGCGTCCTGGGTAATACGTAAAGAGTACCTTGAGAAAAGAAAGTTTGAAAATCACTGCTTTAGACCAACCCTTTACGGAAGAATTAAGCACCTAAGAAAAACAAAACAAAAACTTAATTCCGGTAGCAATAAACATAAATTTTCACAGACAAGCATTTACCTTATATTTCTTTTCTAAAACATTTTTAATTCTTTTTATCTCCGCCGCATTCTCACTCGTGCATGTCAATTTACTTTGCTCTTTCTTCTTCCACCAAACCCCTTTCTTGCTGCAAATGACTTCCTGCGTCTCAAAAACGACCAAAAAACACGAAATTCTTAGAAAAATCGGAGTCTTCGTCTCTTTTTTTTTTTTTTTATTATTATTATCCCAAACCATTTATGTTTACGCTGGAGTTCTCCTTGGTCACGAATTTTCTACCTTCTAAATATTAAAGTTGTTCTGTGAATATAAAAGGGAGAATTTATTTCTCCGGTACAAAAGGCGCTAATCATAGTATTAAAGAGACGGAAATGAAACGCACGGAAATGACATGGCGTGCTCGCCCGCCAGGTGTAGGGGGTGGTTGGAATATGAAAAGGGAGGGGAGGGGGAGTTGTGAAGTCCCTTCTCGAAAAGGCGGGACCACACAGTGAGTCATATTTATGTATTGTCGCGACAGTGTGGCACCTCTAATTAAGCGATGAGATGGTGATGGAAAGTTGGGCAGTGCTCATTTGGAGGAAATTACAAGTTCTGAAAGATTTTTGGATAAAATTTTAAGTTTGAAATGACTTTTTGGGGAAGTATTCAGGTTTTGTGTGTTCGGGTTTGTAATCATTGGAAGGGTTTAGAAAACTCATTATTTTTTCGATTTTTCTTTTAAAAGCGTTGTGTGTTTTGAGGGGATTTAAGTAGATTTGAATGAGCGAATTCTAACAAATTTAATTTAGATTCGAATAAATGGATTCTATATATATTTTTTGACACGAAGTTTTTAGTTTTAGTTGATTTGTTTTCCTGGTGTCATAGTATCATAATTTGTATGGATTACTTAGTATTGATTTTTTTTAAAAAATGTACTAAGGTTTACGTAATTCTGACTACGTTTGGAGCAATGACAATAAAAAGCGATATAAAAGTAATTTTTGTTTTGGCTAACAAGAAGGGGAAAATATAACATTTTCTAAATGGAAATTTTTACGGAACATGCTTTAATAATATTTTGCCTGTATATATATATATATATATATATATATTATATATGAAATAGACGTGGCCGTTGGAATGGTATTTCCTTAAAAGATTACTATTTCTGACGATTGATGTTGCATATTTACTATTATTGAAGAGGCAGTCTTGATATTAGTTATACTTGTTTATTGTACACTGAACATAAAGACACACAGATAGACGGAATCACAAACATACACACACAACAAAAATACACGAACACTAGCTGCAGACGGCTACATGTTGAAGGCAGACAAATACAGAAGCGAAAGAAGGTCGGTCTCCAGGAATCTCAGTTTTTATAGGCGGCTCAAATCAGATGATCTAAGTGGGTAGCTAGATGTAGTTTAAAATATTCTCGTTAGGCGGCTGGCTAATTTATTACTAAAATGTGGGTCCTAAAGGGATGGACCAGATAATTAGAAGATATTTAAAAGGATTATATTACTGGGAATTATTACATATATATATATATATATATAGTGTCATAAAATGAGAAAAATACACAGTATAATAAAATTGATAGTACTAAATTATACCACTAACAAAACTAGAAGATTTAAACCAGATTTCAAGAAACACAATATAAAAAATGATGGAAAAGTATATTGTACTAGAATATATATATAAAGTTTAGACTTTTCTTCTCACCTCTAATACACACCCAACTCTTTTTTTTTACACGGTAGATACGTTCTTTAGAAAATCCTCAAAAAAAAAAATCATGTAGAAAAAGGCATGCGACGGATGGTAAATTTGGGGATATGTTACACAATTTTAAAAAAACGTGTAAGATGAAAAATTTCTAAATATTTCCCAAAAAACCCTGCAAAAAAATCATAATAAACTTTATGTTACGTATTTATAAAACAAAAACAATTCATTTTTGTTACAAAAAAATTAAAATCAGTGTACAGTTAAAATTTAGTCTATAAGTACAAACAAAATAAAAAGAAATTCAAATTGAAATTATGAATTAAACTACTAACTAACAACAAGCCATCGCTACTTGATAACAAGCGTGCACGTTTATTATGAATTGGATCAAAAATTCTATCATCAGTAGATGTGTCAGATATATCTAATACAACACACTGTCAGTTTTGATTCAAATGAAGAATTAAGTTGTGACGGATCTATACGGTTCCTTCCACTAACCCTTTGGAAATTCCTTTTGGGCCATCATTTTTTCAACCAACTTTCTCCGAGAACATGAAGCGTGATTATGCAAATTAAGTTCAATATATATGTCAGGTTATTATTTTAATGGACTGTAGTGATTATAATTTTATAAAAATCCAAAGGTTTTCTAATCAATTTATTTTTATTTATGCGACTTCCGACATGAAGTCTTGGAAGGAACAGGGCAGTTTACAGAAGCATTCAACTGATACAAAACACATGGCTGTGGCAACCCTAAGCGTCACCCTTATTTGTTTACAAATTAACATCGCCACGCTATGGCGCCAACATGCCATAGTAGACTTTTACATGGGCCTTAACAATATATATTCTGTATTCGCGCGTTTGAGAGTTAGTGAAGTGAGAATTGAAGATTAGTAAAGGGAGGATAGCTTGAATGTGAAGTGAATAAATGAGAGACTAAGTAAATCGGCAGTAAAACGTATACGTAAACAATGTACTGAGCGAGAAGTTGGAATCTTAAAGAAGCGCTTAGTTCTACTCTTGGAGCCGTGTTAAAGTAAAAGCAAGGATAAGAAGACCACAAGAGTTCAGGTTCTGTGATCTTATTTCAAGGAGAAGTTAGAGAGTTAAATTATTTGCACGGTCCTAAATTAATCAAGCTTTGTATAAGTTATCGTAAGGGTAGATTTGCATGAGCGGATATATTATCCCCACGCCATCTTGTCTCACCTTCGTTCTCTGACTGATCATATTTATCCTATTTAGAGTATTAATTGTGTCTGAGTTGAATATAGTGATAAATAAATAATTGACGTTCATTATGTCTTCTGATCATTTAGTTCTTCTTACACCTCTAGCCGGATTACAGAGAAAGGGATGTAAATCCCTTATAAAGTTCGTTATTAACGGCCTCTGTTGGGTTTTTTTGTTGTTACAAAGTCTGTCTTTTCGCCTGTCTTTTTCGTTTCTCAAGTTACATAATTCTTGATATTATATATTTTTTGTTACACAAGATAACGTAAAAATTTTAATACTCGCTATATGTCAGGATCCTGAGAAAGAAAATGTTGTTCCCTACTTGTAGCAAATTTCAAGCCATCGCGAATTAAAACAGTTCTTAACAGTTAAACTTCTTCACCTTCGACTTTGCCAGTGTCAAGTTTTTTATTATCTCTCATTAACTGCCATAAACTCGTTCAAATCGTCCTCATCCAAAGGGCATGAGTCCCCAAATATTTTTTAGAATTCGTGCTAAAACAAAAAATTCGCGCAAAAAAAAGCATTCGCCCAATTTGTATGTTGCTTTATTTCAGAATCGTGTAAAAAAAGTTATGTGTATTAAAATATGAATTGATCCATTTTTCAATTATGTATTCAAAAATCCTAGAGCAGGGGTGTTAACTCGGGGGGCCACATGCGGCCCACAACGAGCATTTTTGCGGCCGGTCAATATATTGGCACACAGTAATATGTAATAAAATATCAAAATTTTTTCTAAAATAGGAAAAATAGTAGCAGAGACGAGATGTCAAGTGTCAAGACGTAAATAATATTAAATTTTTCTTGTTTCATATATGGTTTATTATGTATTATTCGAAATAAACTTACGTTTCTATGAATTTCGATTTCCTTTGGGGCCCACCTTAAATTAAACCTTGTTTATTTGGCCCAAGCCAGCCTTTGAGTTTGACACCCTTGTCCTGGAGCATTCCATAACCGCTGTATCTGAATCCAACCCGGAAGTTGGTGCAGAATTCCATACCCAAAAACAGGAACAAATGTATCTCGAAAATATATATATATTTTTATTTTGCCTTAATATGAAAAGATCTACTATCGCGAACAGTTACAAAGCATTAAGCTAGTGGCGTAAACAAGGGTAGGATTTGGGGGTTGAATCCCACCCATTCCTTAATACAGGGGTGGCCAACATGCGGTACGCGTGCCACAGTGTGGCACGAAAGAGTTGTAAGAGTGGCACGCGAAGACTTATGTTTCGAAGACTCGTGCTATGTTTGTGAATGAAATATTCTAATAACTCAATAAAATATTCTAATATTCTCACCTACGTATCACCGCAACAGTTCTCCGGCTCCTTCTATCTTACATCTGCAAAACCTATATAGACTTTATATTGTCAAACTAATTTAAATATCAGGGTATCTTCTTGAGGGGCTGTGAATTAACGTGAATACTAGCCCCAAAGTTTCCTCAAGAGGATTAATGAAATAATGACGCGTATAGATCCGTCACAAAGTTAGTTTTAAGAGGGAAATCTCACAAAAGAGGGCCCATTACAACTTAGTTAATGGCTATAAAAATAAATCAATTAAAGCATTTCATTATTTTAAAAAAATTATTCAAAGTTAAACTCCCTTTTAAAAAACAAAATTACTGCTCTTGATATAGATCAGGCTTCGGCATGAATGCCACATGCGGCACGTGGATCAATTCTCAGTGGCACTCTACAAAATTATTAGATGAAGTTAAATCGCGCCCCTTGATATTGCGATATTAAGTAGAGCTTTGTAAAGACATAATTTTGCATTAATTTTTTTTAAAATTAACTATATCGCAGGAATACTTATATTTTATGTTTATTTCTTATTTCAAAAAATATTCTTGAAAGATACATAATACATGTACAATTTTAAGTTTCTATTTATATTGAAGGAATAGTTGCATTTTATATTGTTTATTTTTATGTTAATAAATATTTTTAAAACATGCATAATTAATACATAATAAAATCTTTAAATCTGTGTTCTTGACCTCTATTCCCTAATTCTGCATGCATTACCGCGGGAATATCAAATTATTTGAAATATTTCCTACTGCGTAGTTCCCTGAATCATTGGTAGATGGATTTGGCACACTACAGCCAGTGGCGTAACGTACACCCCCACACTGCGGGGGGCCCAAGACTCTAAGGAACCCGAAGTCCGACTGATGTTAAGTACGTATTTAGTCAATTTATAAAATATAGAAGGCAAAACTTGACTTTGCTGGGGGCCTAATACTCTCCGTTACGCCACTGACCCACAGTTATAAGGTTACCGACCCCTGAGCTTGACCAAGAAAAATACTCTCGATTATTAATGCTTACTGAGAGGAAAACACTTTCTATGAATTTTTTTTCTTTCTAAAATACATATTAGAATACAGAATCTACAAAGACGAAAATATTCTGAAAAATTCCTGCTGAAGACATCTATATATATTTGATATTCACTTAAATATAAATATCATTTTAGGTTTACAATACTTGAAATAGTACTATGACGTAAAATTATATACCGCAGTATATTTCGGAATTTTTCAAAGATAACAAAGCATATTTTTTGTTTTGACGCTTACAAAAACGCTCGCCAATAAATCTCCCGTTTCCTTTCCGTTCGTTTCTATCTCTGTATCCCAAGCTCTGTACTTGATTTACTTTGTTTCTAACTTAAGTTCCGAGAAATATCCTATAAGATAAACGGTAAGAACGTATTTCTAAAATTAGACGGGAAAAAAGAAGGGCGTATTTCCGAAAACCGTTAAGTTCAGAGAAACTTTACAGCACTCCGAAAACCAGTAATGCTGCAGAAAGTATATCTCTAAAACAGATGCCCTCCTTAGAACTTCGTAATTCTAGTTTTCTTAATCGTAAAGCAGTAATGGAATTTTTTTAATACCGAAACGTCGGTAAGCCTTTTCATGTTTACTAAACAGAACAAAGGACTGCGGAGAGGGGATAGAGATGTCCAGATGCGATTTTGCTTAGTTGCACATTTTCCTTGTCCCTCGAGTCCTAACGGTTGTTGGATGGGTTCGTATTGAACAGATGTAGATGGGATATTTACCCAGTACACCAGAATTGGCGATTTATCTTTTTAAAGTAACGCCTACAATTTTTTTTTAAGTTTCGAATTTTGAAATAATTACAGAATTGCTTGGTTTTTAGAATTAAGGGGGAAAAAAGAAAATGTGTGTGTGTGTGTATAAATGATTCATTCACATAAAAGAAAACTTCTTGATTAGAAATATCTTCATATTTTAATGTTACAAAAATACTAAACTACAAAAAGAGTAATGGAAATATAAAACCTTAGTTCTTTTTTTGTTTTTACGAGTAAACAATTATTCGTATATAGTTATTTTTCAGAAATGATTCAAGGCTTTAAGCTGCTAGTGACTAAATAATCTATCGAACAAAGAATATTAATTTTAAAAATATCCTTCTTTCGTACCATAATTTCGAACACACGCTTTACAATTTTTATAATAATAACAACAAGTAATGTTACAAATTGAAAACAATAAAATATTTGTAGGATTAAAGACAACTGTATAAATGTTATCAACACGTGTCTTTAAAAAGAAAAAAAATGTTAATATTAATAATCGTAACATAATCAAAACGATTCGTAATAATTAATAACTCATAAAAGTTCAAATTCTTAAAAATTAATGATTTCGAAATAAATATATTCTAGGGTTTGCATCCCCGGAATCCCAAAATCCGGTGTTTCTTCAAATCCTGAAATCCCGGGATTAAAATAACTAATCCCAGGATTTAATTTTTTAATGAATTATACTTTAAAATTTTTTTCTTATCGAAATTTTCTTAGAATTTAATTCTCAGAAATTTTTTCATTGTTTTTGGAAATATGTACATAGAATTCTTTTTATCCAATTATTTTTTTCGTATTGATAAATATATTGAAAAAATAATCTAATGAATAATTTTAAATTCTAAATACTAAACTACTAGACATATTTAATATTCAGTTTACAATTAAAACTGACGTGAGCAATGGTTTGGTTAGCATGACAGAAAAATAGGGGTAGTTTTATAAGTGTGATTTTCAAAAATTGGAAAAATAATAAAGTGTAGAGTCTGAACGAGCTGTGTTTTTAGAAGCTTATTTACAAAAACACAAGAAATAAAGAAACGTTTTTTTTTAATGATGATTTAAGTTTTGTTTTGATTTCTTTAATAAATTATGTTAAGACAACTTTTTTAATTATGTTTTCAGTTTATTATATAGTTTCAACTATGCAAATGTGTAAGCATTTTTCATAAATAGTCCAATTCTAACCCCCTGGATTAGAATTGGTGATCCCGAAATCCCAGGATTGAAAATATAACACGGAATTGCAAACCCTAATATGTTTTTATTCGTTGTTTTGTATAATTCTGTCCTATAGGACTTATGGTTTATTTTTAAAATAGGGATATCTATAAGGATTGGAGAGAGATATAATGTAGCAATCTAATTGTTTTTATTTCTTTACGATTTCTTAAAAATACTCCTGAATCATTGAGGCACACAGTATGTTCCTTATTTACTAGCCGTTACGTATCCGCTTCACTAGATATTTCGTGATGTTATATAAGTATAGTATGTATTGTTTTCTTAAGTTATCAGTATCTAACTCTTAACACTAAGCTTTTGATTATTCTTTTAACTCTCGCCTCTTGATTTAAAAAGGATAGGACTTGAATTTCGAAAACGGAAGTATAATTATCTTTCACTACCACACCTAATCCCCCTCCCGCACTTTGGAAGTCGATTTCAGCAAAACTCGTTCCTAGTGGATCTTAACAAAAGAAACATGCTAAGCGAAATTTAAAATCTGTTTGGAGGGGGAGGGGCTTGTTCAAAAACGAGGTTTATTTTTTCTTATCTGTAACGCCTCCGCAACCCCCTTCACTCCTGGGGCTTGGTTTTTGAAAAAGTTGTTCTTATTGGATCTCCATTTAACAAAACAAATGGGCTTGCCAAATATAAAGTCTATAGGTCTAATAGCTGAAAAAAGGAATAGGCGTAATGGCGACTCCTCTACATGGGAATTGATTTCCACAAAACCTGTTTCAGCAGATCTCCATTCAAAAATAGAAGCATGCTTGTTAAATTCAAACCTGTGGATCTAATAGTTGAAATACGGGATTTTTTAAGTCTAAAACGCCCCCGCAATCCTCCATTGGGAGTCAATTTCCGTAAAGCTTTTTCTTAACAGATCTCTTCTAAACAATAGAAACATGCCTACATAATTTTGTGTCTGAGCCTAATAGTTTTGAAGATTTTGTGATGAGTGAGTAGCCTATTTAAAATAGATCAAACGTAATTGTGCATATTTTTATATTTAATTAATATATGCCACTCAAAATACTGCATTTAAAAATTCAAGATTATGCAGAATTTTGAAAAAACAATTCCCACTAGAGGATATTTATTTATTGCTCTTTCTTAAAATGAATTAGGCTTCAGTATAGGATCAGAACAAGAAGTACTTTGCGAAGTGACTTAAGTTTAAGTATTAAAGGCTTTCAAAAATACATCATTGTCTTTCTAAACATGAATATTTAATTACATTTGCTGCTTACATTTGAAGTGGATTCAATCACTACCACCCACAAGTATAAAAACAAGAAATCCAATCAAGATTTCTCATGGTTTCTTATCAATTACTTTGTAAATAAATGACAAAATAATAAATATTATTCAATGTTTTTTTGTTTTTTTTTGTAAAACTGCACTAAAATCAATGAATAACCCCAAACAATGTATTTCTTCAAAATAACAGAGAATATTTTTTGGAAATAAGAAACGCTATTTCAACTATCGATATACCGATATTTTTAATCGCATACATTAATACTACATTATGGCATCTTACACCACATTTCCCCAAACCTAATCCGCATTCTAATGAGTTCTTGAGAATTATCCCGGCTCTCTTCATCGAGATTTAAACTTATCTTCCGCTCAAATCCTCCAGTAAAGCATTATTCCCTATTATCTCTCTACCAAGGACCTTTTAGTTCAGCTATGATGAACGATTGATAACCAAACATTATTAATGAAAACAGCTGAGCATCGGGTTTCTAAAAGTGCAAAGGTTCTATCTCCAGCAATTAATTAATAAAATACCAATATTTACTGTCAATAGCGGAATTAAAATATCGACAAATTATGATTAGATTTTTGATTTAAGAGCAAACTGGTTTAACCCATGCTAGTATTTGATGAATTGGTATTGATATCAAAATCGTTGTGTATTAGAAGATGTTCTATCTTATAGAGACTATTAATTAATTAATTTTAGATATTACATCAATCAGCTTGATAAGTACGTAGATATATATAATTATAGTCGAGAGAATACTATTCGCATATTTTTACTAAACATTTCACAAATATTTTTAATACAAGATTTCCCCCTCCCCTTCTATATTTTTTGATAACTTTGAAAAGGAGTAAAGATTAGAGAGTATAGGATTTATCTACAAATGTGTGTTGAGTTGATGTTTATTTTTGGAAACCCAAGTAAATCGGAATAGTTTCATAACAAATTATATTTTTAAAAAAGCTAAAAAAATCACCCTTCTGTAATTAATCGAACTAAGTTGTAACTTAATCTTTTAGTCACCAAATCTGGAAACGGGATCTGAAATGAGTCGCCAGATGCGGGATGGGATCTAAAAATAGGAAATCGGTAATACTGATGATCCTGATCAGGACAATGGGACAAAATTATTAAATTATTGTATTGTCATCGCGGTCCTGGACATGTGAGTAAAATTTTGAATTAATCTGACCTTTTTAAGTGGATAAAAATTGAATTCACAAAGATTCCGTTACATGCAAGTGAAGCTTATAAAAGGGTGTTAAAAAGAAAATCAGTTTGGATTCTAGGGATTAAACTAAATCTGATAAATTCGGGATTGGATTCAAGGAAGTCTCCTTAAGTGTGTAACAATTATTTATTAATTTAAGTTAGATAACACAAATACAAGATATATCGTTATCAAAAATTATGGGCAAAGAACATGGGCGGTTTTTCATAGCGACCAGATTATCTCTTCACTTGGCCTCTATTGAAGATATGTTGTCACAAGAGGGCGCTTCTGCTGCTTGGTACAGTCAGTTACAGTTATTATGATAAGAGCGGTAACAAGTTCATTTTACAAAATACTTAGCAGAGAGTCTGATTCCCAAATAATATTTAGCTAAGAATGTATAGAAACATGACCTTCTTCCATGTATACCATATATTTTGTTTACTGATGCAAAGAAAAACATGATGTAAATATGTTTAATTTTGAGTTTTTTTTTTACTTAAACCTTTTTATTCTTTCAAACTAAAGGAAATATTTCCCCTCATATTAAAATTTTCGATTAATTTTATCTGCATTATTTTATGAAGAATGTCAAAATATATATATATAGAACGTATGCCGACTGTAATTAAGTAAACCTGGATTTTTCAGAAAAGAAAAAGAACTAACTGTCAAATCAATTGGCGCAAACGATAAAACATTCATGAGCTATATTTTCGTTCTTATTATTTCTTTCAGTTTATCGATTATCGTGTCATGTAATAATTTATTACTGCGTTTTCTGAGGTGTTTTATGTTATTCGGTAAGTATAATTTTGTGCAATAATAAAATATATTTAAATAAAGGAAAACACAAAAATTAAACTACGCATTAATCGAAACAAAATACACATTATTAGTTAATTTTCTTAAGGTTTTTTTATTTATTTTACATCTAAACTGACTAAAATAAATAGTTACATACTCTAATATTTACTCTTAGCAACCTTTGGATTCTGTTTGGGTTAAAGGAGAAGATATACACAATATATTTTTAGGAATGTTTCTATAGCAATCCCAAGAGATTAGAACAAAGAAAATTACATGCCTAGTGTTATTATTACTAGTCCTTTTTCCTGTAACATCCTGTACATTCCGAAATGTTCAAAAGACCTTATATTTCCTTTCACGTACTAGGAAACACAATGTATTTACTTTGGAATTAAAAAAAATTGCTGTTGATCTAGTAGCTATTTATATAAAGTTAAATATATGTAAAAATATTATTGCTAATATAGATTATTATAATATATTTTAAATAATAATTAACTGAAAATTAAATTATTGTAGTTCAATAATTACTAGATAATAATTAAGTAACAATTAAATTACTATAATTAAATTATTATGAGCGTAATATTATAATTAAATACAATTCAAACTTTGCATAAAATAGATTTTAGTTTTTATTGGAAACAAAAGAGTGTTACCGCTTTTGTGATTAATAACTAACTGATTGCACAAAGCAGCAGAAGCGCCCTCTTGTGACCACATATGTTCAGTAGAGGCCAGGTAAGGGGACAATGTGGTCAATATGATGGTCACTTGACCATCATTTTTGTTAACGATAGTTAATGTAACATCTATTAATTTAAGTTTGCGTAACCAAATTAGTAAATGTTATACTAACGAAGAATTCATTGAACACAACCACATTTAGTTACATTTTTAAGATCTAACGCATTACAAGTGTATATTTGATTGTTCAATTTCTACTATCAGTTCACTCTCTCTCTATTTATCTTGTTCAAATTTTCAATCGTTAATAAAATGCATTTTAAAGCACTCAATTGAGCTGAAATTTTATATACACGATTACTTTAGATGACAATATAGTAATTTAATTATAATTAATAAAAATTAATTGATTAAAACTAATTTTTCAAAGAATTACAATTACAGCCACGTTGGCATCATTTTTGGCGACTTGTATCAAATCTTGAAAAGGTTTTTTTTCTCACATTTTAAAGCACTCATTTGAGCTGGAATTTTCTATACCTTATTGTTTTGAGTAACAATACGGTAATTTAATTATAATTAATTAAAATTAATTGACTGAAATTAGTTATTTAAAGAATTACAGATACAGCTACGTTGGCTTCATTTTTAGCGACTTGGGTCAAAACTTTAAAAGATTTTTTTTCCTTCACGTTTCAAAGCATCCAGTTGAACTTAAAATTTTATATACATGATTGTTTTGGTGACAATACGATACTTTAATGATAATTAATAAAATTAATTGCCATTTAATGTTGTGATTCTGTCATATGTACATACATATTTATATTAATTGTAACTATTTAATAAAAAGTAACTAAAATAAATTTTCTTCTGTTGATCTAAGCAGGAATTGACTTAAAATTTTTTTTTATATGTTACTTGTTATTTTACTCGTAACTTACAAATTTATTATTCTGGCTGATAAGTGTAACAGTATATCTCATTTTCTTATGTTTGAGCATTTACATTGTGACATGTGACATGGCACGCTGTCTTTCTTTCCAGAATATATTCAACAGAAGAGTCTCTTAAATTTGCGACCACAAGAAATAGAGAAATGAATTGAGGTTTAAACGTGTCCAGACCCCTTGTTTTGATTCGGATCAGGTAAGGACTATTTAAATCATTCTGTTATCTGTCTTCCTGATTAGAGATAAGCAAAAAGTTTCAATGACATGTAGGTGAATCTTCTTGCTTTTGTGCAATGGTTTTTTAAAAAAGTTGTTTGAATGTTGTATCCGTTTCAAAGAAAATTTAAATATTGCTCTTTGTTAGTTGATTTAAAAAAATGGTTCTACTACGTGAGTCTTGTACAGTCAAGTATTTAAACTAGTGCTGAACCACTTAATTTGAATACATGTGTCTCCGGTTCAAGATGAATTGGTATCGCGTGTATTTGTTTTTATTATTGTTCACAAATTTATGCTTTCGGGAAGTAGATGATATATGTTGGTAAATATACACAAAGAAGTTTGATTTGTTTTTAAGATATTTAAATTCTCTTTTTGAACGCGTTGAAAATTAAAATCAAACTTAGATTATTAAAAAAATCTTTGGATTAAAAAGATAGTCGGAAGTAAGTTATCATATTCTGACTTCATTAACGTATGTACAGGCATATATTTTTCCTTTTCGCTTTAAAATTCGACAATCTTTTCATTATACAATGAGCTCCTTGGTTATTTCTATTCCTATATTTAAATGTAGCTGGCTGGGTGGCGAAGTTGGTTTGTCGCTAGCCTTGTACATGCCCAAGTTTGCGGATTTAACCCCGGCCCAAGTAAGTGGATTTTCATGAAGTAGAAAATCGATAGCGTTCATGTCGTATGATTATGCGGCATGTTGAAGATCTCTAGAGTGCTCTCAGAAAAGTTGAATTAATAAGTTCGGTTTTGCATCGTCAGAGCTCAGGTGCTTCGTTCTGAGGAGGAAGCTGGGCGACAAAATTACATTGCGGCAACTGGTTTTCTACCTATATGGTGCCACACTAAAAAGTAATACCAGCTCCTAGGGAATGTTTAGATCTGCAATAGAAAAGACCATTGGGGGAAAAACATTTAAATGTCAAAACTGATTCTTTATAAAGTAAAAAATCTATATTTCTGCAATATAAGTCATTTCCGCAATTTGAAAAGAGAATATGTTTGTTAAAAATGACAAAAATTATGTTTGCATATTGTATTATTATATTATTTATGAAAAAGAAATTTCGTGCACGAGTGGAGTTTTGATGGGGTATCAACGCTCGGAACTCTGATTTTAAATACACTGCTGGCCACCGTAAATGCAACACCAAGAAGCACAAGAGATAGCACAACAAAACTTATTTTGTAGATAACATGTTGACCAAGTATCAAATGATTAAATTTATAGACTTCTGTGAAGTGTGGTTCCTGCCAGAAACAGTAGCCAGAGTAGCCGCCATTGTTGGAGATCACCGCTGCCACACGCCTCGGCATTGATTCAAAGAGACTTTGGATGTGTTCTTGGGGTACAGCAGACCAAGCAGCTTCCACACGTTGCCAAAGTTGAGCTGGTGTGGCAGCTGGGGGTGTAATCTGGGTCAAACGTTGAGCAACCATGAACCACATGTTTTCTATCGGCGAAATATCCGGAGAGCGAGCCGGCCCAGGAATCAATTCAATCTGGAGATTGACGAAGAACCTTTGGACAATGCGTGCCACGTGTGGTCGCGCATTATCCTGTTGAAATATGGCTGTGGCCAAGCCCTGAAGGTAAGGAAGGACAACTGGCTCCAACACCTCGGAGATGTAGCGCTGGCTGTTTAAAGTACCGGCAATGCGTACTAGAGGAGTGCGAGAGTGATATCCAATACCACCCCATACCATAATACCCGGTGCAGGATCAGTGTGGTGGTGCATAATGCAGCTATTCAGCATCTTCTCTCCACGGTGTCTCCAGACTCGAATCCGACCATCGTGGTGTTGCAGACAGATGCGCGACTCGTCAGTAAAGACAACTTCATTCCATTCTGCCGCCCACATCCTTCTTTCATCCCACCAGCACTCCATAAAAATGATAACCCCGCACGCAACGCACTCGCCCCGATGCGCATTGTGCAGAAATACTCCAATAGACTTCAATGCTACTCAAATAAATTCATCTTCCACATTCATCTCTTTCTAAATCAATATCAATATTAATTAATAATAAAAAAATTTAAAAATCTCAATACTATCTGCAGTACTGGCTAAGGTAAGCCAATTAAAGCTACACCAAATCTTCACGATAGAGGTTAAGTTTCCACAAGGAAACAGCACTCCATTAACCATTCTACATATCTTTCATCCCACCATTGGCGGCGGAGACGTCTGTGGTTCTGCGTCAAGGGTAGACCAAGCAATGGACGTCTTGCGGACAGACCACTCTGCCGTAAACGGCGTCGAATGGTACACGCAGACACTGAATGATGCGTTACAGACTCAACGTGCTGTGCTATGGTTCGTGATGTGACTGAGCGATCCGTCACTGCCATGTGCACGATTTTCCTGTCCTCACGTGAAGTGGTGCACTGAGGTGGATGCGATCGACCACGTCGGTCCGTCGTACTCTCCTGCATCCAACGGTCACATATCCGCATTACAGTTGTTTTGGTTTCGTCCAACACGACTACCGATTTCCCTGAAAGATAATCCATAATCTTGGTAGGCCACTATCCTTCCTCTGTCGAACTCGGATACTTGATCAAAAGCTGATCGCTGTTTTCTACGAGACATAACCGATCGTTTTTTGGAAAAACCACAAGAAAAACACAATATCCGAACTTGAAATCTTTGAAATCTCCAAGTCTTAAATAGCTGAGGTGGCGCCATAGGCGTGAGTGATGTTACTGCACTGAAATTCTAATCATTTGCTTATCTCACCTCCGCTAATGCATGTTGTAAATTTCATGTAGTTTGCGTTTTTCCTTTAGGGTGTTGCATTTACGGTGGCCAGCAGTGTATGTGCAAATGAATAATTTCTTTAATAATCAGTATTAGTTGAATTAGGATATACATATGAAATTGTTTAAAGTATATTATTACAATAAAAAATTGCGTAAATGCAATTTTTTGGTAAAAAAAAAGGAAGAAACGAAGACATTTTCAAAACGTTCTCCTGTTATGAAAAATGCTTCTATAACAATAATATTTTGCTGATACATAGCTAAGACTTCTCTACGGGGTTTAAAATAGGATTTTTGAAAAATTCACATTATTTTTAGAGTTACGATCAATTAAAATAATAAAGTATGTTTTTTGCTGAAAATTCTGTAGTCTGATATATTAAAATAGGAATTAATCTACTTCTGAACTATAAGTTTTAAAAATATTAGTTCAGGCTCTGTACATAAGTATTAGCTCCCTATATTCAAAAAATTAAAATAACAGAAGCATTTTTCATAAATGGAGAATTTCTTGAAAATGCCATTTTTCTACTTTTTTTTGTCAAAAAATAACACCGAAATATTTTTTTCTAAAATATTCCTAAGCTAATTTTCTATGTATATTCTAATTCAACGGACAATAAATATCAGGAAATTATCCATTTAGACGCTTTTTCTAAACTACGGTTCCGAACATACAACGCTTTTTTAATAGAAAAGTATTTTCTAAGCACTTTCCTTTGGTGTAAGAAACAGTGTTTATAAGAAATTTTCTGCTAAATATTTCTATTTTCGAAAAAGAATACTATTTTTTCAGTACCTTCTCTCAAATTTTAAAGCAGTTTCTGGAATATATATGTTAAAATTATTTTGTCAGTTCGTTCTGGTGTTGGGAAAAATTTGAGTAAAAGATTTCATACTGGTATATTATCAATATACATAGATTTTCTCACACATTTTTCTATTTTTATATTCTTATGATCAGAATTTTCCTTCGACTATTGTTTTATATTCTCAATGCTTGAACAATTAATTTGCAATCAATCATAGAAATTGTAATCCAGTAATTTGTCACAAGCTTCAGAGTAAACAATATTCAAATCAACCCCGCAGAGTTAAAATCATGATTTGATCAAAAATCAGTGAGCGTTGAGGAACGTTAGAGAAAATAAGCCCTAACGTCCTTTAGTGATAAAAATGTTAATGAAACGAACAATCATCACACTCTTGCCTTGAACATATTTCAAAATCACGAGATGTTTTCAGTAAACTTGATGCAATCCTAAGGACATCAGTTATCTAAATTAAAGTAAACAGCTCCTCAGGAATTCACGATATATGAGATTCAAAAGAACATATGGTGGTATCCATATCAGCCCATAACTGCCTCCGAACTGAAGTGATCATTTTGGTCTAGGGGTAAGTCATGTGCTTACGGTACGGAAGGTACCGAGATCGAACTGCTTTCATTGGTGACCCTGGGATCTTCGAACAAACGCAACCTTTACGCTACAATCGGGGTGCCATCTATCCACCACAAATGCAACCCAGCCGTCAATCAACAAAGCCGTCTCACACATGGCGCTGCCCACAAGCCGTCTCGCATGAATGACGCAACCTACAATCCATCTCACACGAATGACGCAACCAACAAGCCGTCTCGCACGAATGACGTAACCAGCAAAGGCCGTCACAACCTAATGACGCAACAGCTCGCCATAAGAAACGATATCGTTTGTTCGCCTTACGAATCACTGGTAGGGGAGTGTGTGGTGGTGGTAACCATATAAGCCCATAACTGCCTCCGGACTGAAGGTCTAGGGGTAAGTCATGTGCTTACGGAGCGGAAGGTACAGAGATGGAACTGCCTTCAGACATTATAATCCTTCATGACGAATGGTTTGTGGGTTCAGGCCCATGTTCTACTACCGACTCACTGGTAGGAGAGTGTGTGGGGTGGTATCCATATAAGCCCATAACTGCCTCCAGACTGAAGAGATCATTTTGGTCTAGGGGTAAGTCATGTGTTTACGGAACGGAAGGTACCAGATCGAACTGCCTTCAGACATAATAATCCTTCATGATGAATGGTTCGTGGGTTCAGGCCCATATTCTACCATCATGTGTGGTGAAGGCTGCCGAGTGGTCATGGTCGTGAACTCGTGGTCAGAGTTGTCAAGAAGTGAGTTCGAAACCTAGTATCCCTGAAGACCCATCCAACAGAGGAGCTAGTTGATGCACATTAAATCTGCCTTGGCTTTAAGTGTCGTCCTCGTCAACGATGGCTCAAAATGATGAAGACCATCACCAATAGCTCTATTGTTATTATTTCACTTGGCGACGTAAATTAAAACTAATCAATCTACCATTGTTTGGTATATTTCTTACCTCTGTTTAATAAATCAAGTTTTATTTCGAGTTTGTTCTCTAATTGCTGTATAGCTTAATAAAGGCTTCTGGAGTAGGAAGAATCTCTAAATTCGGCATACAGTCGAGAACTGAGTAAGACACTTGAGCCAATACTTCATTTTCCTATAGCTTCCTCACCATAAAAGGAATATGAGGCTCGATTATATTTAATATAAACTAATCTAATTGATTATTCCATAAAACGTGTCCATGCCTCGAGAGCACATGCCTCGTCTTGAAAATCACCGTTCACAAAGCTTTAGACTTAAAATAAAAATTCATTGTGAGCCATCAAATTTGCTTTTCAAGAAGGGAAATTATTACAAACACTGCTGAGCAAGATTTAAAAAAATTATTCTAATTTATTAAATGTTCTATTATGTTTGAAATATATTAAAGTTTTTTCATAAATTTCATAATAAAAACTAATATGTCCTTATTATCTTGGGATAGTTAATTATTTTTCTCTGCTTAAATATATTGTCTTAACCGAGGAAAATTAAGGAAGAGAATAGATTGAATTTTATACACGAATAATTACGCAGCTTATTTTTATAGGTATGTTTACTACCTCATGAACTTGTATCGATTTATTTTCGTCTCCTTTTTAAAATTCTTTTATCTCTACATTGACTTTTGACTCTTCCTCTTAAAGAGTTATCTCGCAGAAAAATAAATCCATTTTGGGAAAAAAATGGGTTCAGCGCCCCCTCAAGTTCTTAAACGCCGCAGGATTTTCTTGAACACCTGCAAGAAAATATATTGCTGATACTCTCAATATATTTTTCTGGTCAATGACTTTTCATGGTAAACTCCGAGTATCAAAAACGGTTCTTTTATTGACTTCTATATTATTATTCTCGGTGTTATGCTAAAAAATACGCCGGATTTTTTTCTTATGCATAATGCATATGAATTCTTCGATTTTTGTGTTTTTTAATGGGTTATTGGTAGGGAAAAAAGTACTTCGCAATAACAATGCTTTGTTATTCAAAATTTAGTTTATTATAATAGTATTCGTGAAGGATATTATATGTATTACTATTAGGAGTATGGATAAAAAAACTTTTTATTACTATGTACAACAATTAAATATTTGCTACTCATTTAAAAAACCGTTTATGGAACAGTTAATTCTTTTCTAATGTATCTGTTGTTTTGTCACTTATAAACTAATGCAGCCGCTATGAACGGGTGGTGATAGTTGCGGTAGATAGGAGGTCAAGTTTGGAAGCTTATAGTCGGGGTTGTTACTGCCGAGCAGTTATTTCGAGTCCTGATTCCATAAAGACCGGTGGTGTAGGCTGACTAGCGCATGCCAAATGTCTCGAAGGCCCTAACTCTTCTCATTAGTATGGCGTGGAAGACTGAAAAATGAGGTATATGCTCAGGTGCCGTCCTCTTCATTGGTTCATAGGACTTAATTTTAAGGCTTGCTATGTACTTCATTTTAGTTTTTACTATGGACTTCATTTTAGTTTTACTATGGACTTTTAAAAGCAATCAATCCATTGAAGACCATCATGTAGCAAGGTTGTCCTTAGAATCCTCTCGATGGCGTGCTAGGAGTAGGAGATGCCAACAACTCGGTAATCCTCCTAGTCACTTGATTGAGGTTCAATTCGTCTCTAATAGCCTTTGGGGTGTTTCTAAGTGCTACATTAATAAAATACCATGCTGACAATTAAAAAAGAAAATAAAGGAAAGCAAATAACAAAACCTTACAAATTAGGCTATACGGCATAATAGGAAGAAAACATGGTTAAATTTGTTGGAAATTTGAGATTGTGTAAGGCCCAAAATCTAGTACACAAAGCTGCCACCTCTGGCAGCTGAAACAGCTCTAACTAGGTCAGGTATCGAGTCAAATGCGAGCAAATTATTCCATCTTGCTTTAAATCTATGCCACAATTTGTCAACCGTAGTGGCTGGAGCCAGGTGGTGACCCAGTCTCTCAACAATCCAAGAGCAGATATTTTCAGTAGGGGAGAAGCATGGAGAACGTGTTGACCAGAGTAACATTCAAACACCCCCAATGTTAAGGTAGGTCAGAACACAATGGGAATCATGCCCTGAGACCTTAATCTTGTTGCCGGGGCCTTAAGATCTGAGAAATGTAATGCTGGTAATTTAAATTACCGATGAATTGAACAAGAGATGTTCGTGTCGTATACCTAATGGATGCCATACTATCATACCAAGTACAGGGCTCGTATGACAATATCGGAAACAAACAGATCCCATGCGTTCTCTTCGGTGTCTACAGACATGGATATAACCATCATGTTGCTGCTTGCAGAACCTGTGTTTGACTGAAAAGATGACATGGTGACACTGCTGTATTTATTGTTGGGCCCACCACTGCCCTCGCTCATCTCTATGTTGCAGCGTTATGGAAGAAAGAATAACGGTCTCCAAGCAAGCAATTCGTGCTACTCCAGATATCGTCGTACTGTTCGTACTGATGCTTGTCATGCTGCAACATGCCCATTGCTTGGTTCCATGATGTGGATGCACGATTCTCTAAGACCAGACCCTGATCACATATCTGTTTTCTTGAGCGTTATAGTTAATAAGTTTTATTATATTGACTATCTATTTTTAAAAATAATCCTGAAGATTATTGCTTTTTAAAAAAAAAATTTCTTCAACCTTTTTAAAAAAAAAAAAACATGATTAGCACGCTTTTATACGTTTTTTGTTATTGCAAATAACATTATTGGATTGATTTTTATTCTTATAATTCTTAACTTCTCTCCGATTGAGCGCTAGACCTTCGGACCGTGGAACCAGTGGCGTAACGTACACCCCCGCAACCTCCGCACTGCGGGGGGGGGGCAAAGCCTGACTGGCGCCGTAAACGTAGATTTTCTCAAAACTCGCTTTGCATTCTTTAAAATCGAATTTTTAAGCGAATTTCCACAATTGGCGATTTAAAGTCATTCAAAATCTAAACTTTAATACGCTTTTTAGATATCTTTGATCCAATAACCAAATCAAAAAACATTTTTTTTTTGTTTGCTGTAATCCCGTGATGCGAGAGAGAGATATTTTTCTTCAACGGGGTTTTTTTTAAACCTAAATTACTGACAGATAAAACAAAAATCAGACTGAGAATCGGAAAAAAATGCTAGGAAGATATAAAAATACTTCACTGTTATGATGACAGAATACCTTACATTAGCTATAGGGAATCTAAAAAAAAGATATGATTTACTTTTCACGAAGCAGCAAATCGCCGTCTTTAGTCCCCCCCCCCCATGTATTTCATTTTCATTTGGTGAAGTCGTAAATAACGAGCATCTGTTTTGCTTTTTTCAAGTAAAATAATATTACGATACTTGGAAAAGCACAGGAAGGATTTTAAATGAAAATTTGGTCTAGATTTAGGAGTATTCTATCAAATGAAGCATAATGAGAGAAGAAAGCATAATGGAATGTATCAGTTTTTGATTTCATTTTTCATGGAATCATTTTTGCATCATACAAAGAACTCTCCTTATTAAAAGTTGCAGTATTTATATGCTAGAATATAATCAAACTTTAGATCAAGCTCATCTCAGGATGCATAAACCAAGAATGAGGCAAGTGACCCTTTTTTCTTCCGTAAGAATTTCACATCGAAAATTATTTTACAGTGTTCGTCGTTCACAGTGTTTTAGTGTTCGTTTTTATTTAAGTTACCAGGTTATCTGTCGTTAGATTTCCCATTTTAAAGAATTATTTTAATACTCTCTAATGCTATACATTATTTACTTCGTTTACTCAGATTACGGTTGATTTTGTATTCAGTTATAATTTTAACATGTAATATTTTTACGTGATGTGTAAAGGTACATTATGTTATAGTTTGGTAATCCTTTGTAAAAACATATATATATATATATACACTTACTTGAAAAAGTTGCGTTCACCCATAACAAACCATACAGAAAAAGTAAAATTTAATAGAAATATAATTTTTTCTCACAATATTTCATGAATTTGTCTACAATTATTTAAATATTGAGCATGCAAGAATTCGTTAATTTTCAATTAAAACTACATAAGATAACGGGAGTTTTGTAGCATACACACAAATCATAGGCAGAAAAAGTGTGCGTTCACTATTTAAAATATTCTTGATTCTTGAAATTTTTATCAACAGGCGTTATAAGTTTACCGAGTTTTTGCATTCCGTTATCAAGTAAAATAGCTTAAGAAAGTTGTGACGCAATAATTGTAACGTTTTTGTGAGATACGAAGCAATTTATGGACATGAAAAATTGAAGGAAGGATTTTAGTATCAGGGAGCGTAAAATCATTGTTAAAATAAGGAAAGATGGAAAAAGTCGTTGAGATATTGCCTGATCCGTTCAACGGCAGTATTCATCTATCCAACGTGTTATTAATACCTTTAAATCTATAGGAGTTTACACCTCCAAACCTTGTTCAGGTCGTCCATCTAAACTCACAATCAGAGAAAATCCAAGTATGATATCCTTGGTGAAAAATAATCCACTTTTAAATGCAACTCAAATAGAAACAGATATTCACGAGAAGTTTAAGACAAACATTTGTGCGGATACTGCAAGAAAAACCTCGAAAAAGGCCGGATACCGTAGTCGACTGTCTTGCAAAAAGTCTTATATTTCAATGACCAACCGGCTGAAACGGATAGCCTTTTGCAAAAAAACATATTCATAAGCCTCTGGAGGACTGTGATATTATGCGATGAGAGCAAACTTTGCATTTTTGGCATAAAAGGTTGAAAATTGGTATGGAGAAAACTTTGCACAGAGCTTCAAAAAGTGCATTTAGAACCAACAGTAAAGCACGGCGGCGGTGGTGTTATGGTGTGGGGGCGCATGGCGAGCAATGGTGTTGGAAAGTTGAAAAAAATCGAATTAATTATGAGCAAATACTATTATCTCGATGTCTTAAAAACAATTTAAAGGAAAATGCCACCAAACTCTGCCTAAGATTGTCGTTTCGTTTCCAACACGACAACGATCCTAAGCATGCCGCTGAGATTGTGAAGGTTTGGCTCCTGTATAATGTCCTAAATCAACTGCACTCGCCTCCGCAGTCACCTGGTCTGAATCCTATAGAACTCCTATGGGATTTTCTGGAGCGTAGGATTCGTCAACACAATATATCTATCGAGGATACGTTGAAGAGTGTTTTTAAGGACGAATAAGAGAAGATAAGCCCTGAAGAAACCACTAGACTTATTGATTCAATGCCGAAACGACTTCAGGATGTTTTCAAAAGACGTTTAATATTTTAATAGTTGGTTATCCAACCAGCTATTAAAATAGCTTATTATCCTTTTCAAATATTTTTTAAAGTTACTACTAAAACTGTGAACGCAGAATTTTTCTACTTGATTTTTGTTGTTATCGCTACAAGCCTGTCTTTATTTTAAAAGCCATGAAAGTAAACCGAGTTTACTTTTGTTGTTCTCAATACTTAGAATGAACAAAATAAAATATAATTTTTTAAAAAATTCAAATTCCGGTTTTAAATTTTTTTTTGTTTATGTAAGCAGTAGTAGGTGAACGCAGACTTTCTCTGGCTATATATATAAGATCCGGCTTGGGGCCCAAGACCTGACCTTGCGGGGGGGCCCAGTTATTTTCCGTTACGCCACTGCGTGGAACCACTACCGGTCCGTAGATCAAATGGAACCAGGCCGCCCAAGGAAATTACTTCCATTTTATTTACTGAGGTATATTTCTTTCGGGTTTGTGCGACTTTCTATGTAAATCTCTTTATATTTCATATTAAATCACTTTGTCCTTTTTTTGTGTAACTATTTTATTCTGAAGGTATATTTAAATACAATTAATTAAAATAATAAAATCAAAACAATCTAAAATATAAACAATCAACGCCCACTCCACACCCTCAGTGAGCCGTGGTAAAATTATCGAACGTTGACCGGTGCGCGGCGATAAAAAAAGTTGGGGGATGTACTGCACTAGACGAAGCAACTTTGCTCCAGAATTTTATTGTACAACGTAACTCTTATGTAAATCATTTAGAAACAAACAAAATATCTCCATGCATTCAATAATTCACGCTCTCTCAAACACAAACAGAAATGACCTTGTACGGCCACTTCATTTAAATTCGAATTCGCGATCAATACTTCACTAAAGGCTGGAACTAAAGATACTAAATGCATATGCAAATAAACAATGTTCCCTAATATATGGAACGACAGAACACAAAAAAAGTTCCACAACGACTGACATTTCTTAAAATAGTTGAGTAGATTCCAGCAGAAACAATCATCCCGAACATGCATCGGAATCACTTGATTCGTGCACGATTTCCGCACTCCATTTAAGCATATAATCTACGTCCAAATGAATGGTCACGCGGGATTATGATAATGAGTCCTTTTACTTCCTCTGATTATTTTCCATTGATCCCGTCTTTTGTTCGAATCGTTACTACTAACATGCATCGCTTTGGATCATGTCCAAGTACTTCATTCCTTTAATGTGGGGTTTGGCCATCCCCTTTTTTGTACCTTGAATAATCAGTTTGTTGGAGGAACACAAACGAAGTCCTCTTTTTTTATGGACGTTAAGAATGATTTAAAAGCAGTGGGGACTGTATTTTAAGAGGGGATGAGTTATTGTTGATGGAAGGTGTTAGAATATAAAGGGCTATTTGCATATTCATAATGTGGTTTAAGCGAACAAATCATGGCTTTTGATTTACTTGCGCTAAGCATGATTATTTCTTGCACTTTTTAACCCTCAATGAAATTAAGTTAATATCCCAATCAATATGTATGATCAGTGACCACTGGCGAAGCTAGCTCTGAGGGGGGCCTGTGTCAAAATTTCTTTGGGGCACTTTTTTAGATATGGGAGTCTTGTTAGTGGGACTGTAGTTACACATTTTGGGGCCCCTGCAGCTTGGGGGCCCCATATGATTGATGCGGCTGATACGGCGGTAGCTACGCCCCTGTTAGTGACGTAGTGAGTGGAATCTCATGCTCTCGCTCCCTTAGATCAAACTGAGGTCGAGAAGAAAAAAAACTACAATTGGACAACCCTATTGGGTATCTATTATTTCTGTTTTTGTAACTTTTTCTTCCCATTTACCACATGAATTACTATGTACTTGAAACGCATATGTTTAAAGAAAATTATGGAATGAATATTAGAAACGACAGCGTCATCATGAAGGATGTTCATTATGCTTGGAATTGATGTGTAAAATTTACAAAAAAATCCTACATTTTAGAGGAACAATTGGGCACCGAATATTTGAATTTAAAAAAATTCTTTTTAACGTTTTTTTTCTTCTAATATGATAAAGTCTTCTGTTTTCTTCATTGTGGCAGCATCGTCCGTAAGTGATGATCTTCTATTTGGATCGTCTCTGAGAGACTATTTGAATAATCTTTTTCCACTCCACAACCATGGTCGTCTTAAAGTCATGGGCTAGCTGGGCTCGGGCTCAGAGCCTCGGCCGCAATCGGGGCTTCGTCTCGTTCCCAATTCAGCCTTAAGAATATCATAATTCGAATAATTTCTAAGGTCAAATGTTATTTCTGGTTGTATTCTCCAAACAAGTGGGAATTTCGGACGATATGTCAACTGACTACATGTGCTGATCGTCTTCCACGTACAGGCCTAGGCCTACCACCATACACTATCGTTACTCATTCAGTCAAAAGGCGCAGTCGGTAGAGCTGGTATGTGCAGTTGTAAATCATGCACACTTATTTGTTTCGGGTTATCGTTTGCTATGTTTTGTTTACTTCTAAGGGTCATGGGTAGGGCCAGCATTTGTACTAGTGCCCAGGGCCTAAGGAAGTCTTAACACGTCCCTGTCCACAACACTGTCATATAATAGGTTATCATTTCCATAAACAGCTATCGTTTCTTCGGGGATTTTCTGAGCACCGTAATGTTTTAAATGATGTAACTTAATAACACTGCACTTCTCCACAATGCGAGCAACTTCAATCTTATGGTTCTTGAAAACAAACTAATCAACAATATTGGCTATAATTTACAACATTATGTACATTAGAATCAAGGAATTAAGTTCATACGACGTCATAGTCACATGATAGTGACAATCATGTGCTTCCTTCTAATCAGTTCATGCTCTTCTTTGTTGCCAACTTTCGCTCTTTGCAGAAACTTTCTCTTAAAAAGTGCTTATTTATCAACAATAATAACGCACTTAGGGATACAAAATTCCTTTTATTTAAAAGTAAGTGCACAAAATACATTTTTTTTTATTTTAAAATCTTTTTGAAAAATTTTTTAATAATATTTGAGTATCCTTAACCAATTATGAAATATGAAATTTTATCTAAGTTTTATAAATAGAACGACAATTACAATTGGTTTGATATATGTTTTGAATTCAATGGAGAACACGTGTTTATCTTTATCATGTGACCGTCAGGAATTGAGTCCTGATAAAGATATTCTGTGCATTCATTGATATGCAGAATAAATTTGATCCAGATATCTTTATTTCTTTAGTAATTAAATTTTTATGATATCCTCTACGAATATTTTTTTAATCAATATAAATTAGTATGCTAAGATCTATATATAAAAATAAGAAAAAGCAACTCACACACATAGATTCACTCATAAAAATAATCCTAGTCTTGAACTATTAGACCTGAAATTTGGCAAGCACATTTCTTTTATTAAGCAGGGATCTGCTATGAATGGGTTAAAGGAAAATCGACTCCGTCGAGGGGATTCAAAGGATTAAGGGAAGGGGACGTTGTAGATAAAAATTCCCCTTTTTAAACTACTAGACATAGACTTGAAATTCGGTAAGCCTGTTTCTTTTGTTGCGGAGAATCTGCTAAGAACCGGTAAAAGCGGAAATCGACATCCAAGGAGGGTTGCGGGGGTTTTACAAATAAAAACTCCCGTTTTTGAACTGTTAGACCTATAGACTTGAAATTTAACAACCATGGACTTTTTGTTGAGTAGAGATTCAATAAAAATGGGTTTTGTGGTAATCAACTCTGGGCGGGGGGAGGTACGGGGATGTAAAAGATAATTATTTCTCCGTTTCAGAAATTCAAATTCTGCCCTTTTTAAATCAAGTTGCGCGGTCTATAGGAGTGTTTTTCAATACAATAAATTGTACTGCAAAGATTTAGGTATAGTAAAATTGAAAAAAAAAAAAACTATATAAAGTAATACAACATCAGGAAACACCGAGCGAAGGTGGTGTGTAAAAGCTAGTTATCAATAATTAACTTCAAATAAATGTTATTTATTTCAAGTTATTATTTCACACATTATTACACCCTAAAAACGCATACATCTAAATTAAGTTTTTGAGTAACACTTATATATTCATGTTTTTATGATTTTAAATCTTGGTGTGTGAATTTATTTTTAGTCAGATAAAAGTAATTTTTTAACACATTTTTTTAATCTCTCAGCACTTCAATGAGCTCCTTTTCATTTTTACTTTCCCTTTAAAAAGAAAAAAAAGCAATTTAAAACATTGTCGCTGATTAATTTATCGTGAATCTGTCTCATTTGTAAAAGGGATGCCGCTCGCGCTTTTATAAAAGAAGAACGCTCTTCTAGACAGTTTTCTTCGGGAAAAAAAGAAAAGGAACAGGCGGCCGCAAAAACAGCTGTTTGAAAAACACGAGAAGGATAGTTAAAAACAGATGTGTTGATCTTTGAAGCTGCCTAACATATGGATAGATTTAAAACAATTATTTTGCTAATATTTTATAGAAGCTTTTTATGTTGATTCCTGGTGGATTGTGTTTTCTTTTAAAGTGAAGTAAAGTTAACCCAATCATTAGATAGATGTGTTACTCTTAAAATTTTAATGTTGTGTTTCTATTACAAGATGTTTTGCTTAAAATAGAAACGGAAAATAAAGTTTTTGTATGAATTATTTTCATATGGCTGCATATTTACAGAAATTTCACGTGCAGTTATTTCCGCAAAATAATAATTTTAGTCTCATAACGCCTTTAATTGTACGAATACACAATTATCTTTGAATGTTTGACTTAAAATTTTTATTTATCTTTCGCAATTTTTCTCATTCTTCTAAATTTTTGCGAACTTAAAATGTATTATTTCACGCCTTGTTTTAAATTCAAAAAAGCTATGCAACAATACTGTACTGATTCGAGGTGCTTTTCGAAATTATGTTTCATTTGCTTTTATGACAAGTTTCACGATTATACGGATAATGAGGCGTAAGAAGCTAGTCATATTTTTATACTAATTCTGTTAATCTGATAAATATTTTATTTATTGTTTCCTTTTACAATTAATTGTTTCCAGGGACGATTAACTAGCAATTAAAAGGCTTTTCACCTGTTTTTCTTGCGAAATGCTTTTGTTTTGTAATAAATATTATTTTGCACTTATACGAATGATAATGACAAATAAAACTCTTATAAGGTTTCTAGTCATTAAAGACATTTCATTTCCAATATATTTAAACTCCATTATGTATCTTTATTTGTAGAAATAGACATGAAGTAAAAAGAGTTATTCACCATCTACTGACTCGAACCCGGTTCCTAATAACGCGGAACACCGTTGCTACTACGCTAAACCCATTACCTGCAATCGTTTGCTACAGAACTGAATTTAACAATTGAATCGCATCTTCAATTGCAAATATCTAAAAAATTATTGAGTAGTGGCCCCTATAACCCTATATCTTCATCCCAACAAGGAAACTAAATCTGTCATCTTACAAAATTTGATCTAAATCCGTGACCCTAAGACCTTGCACTCTTCTTGTAAGCTAATCTAGTCGACGAACTTCTGGAAAGTGAGAATATTCGCCGAATGAATTAGCCAATTAGATCTCCAGACCTCATCCATACAGAGCATACTTGGGACGCTCTGGGGACTCGCAACTCCCCTCCGTAAACCATCCAAGGCTTGAAAACAGAGTTGCTGAGCGAGTGGGATTCATTGTCCTTGGACCTCACAGAGTCGTTTATTTCCGGTATAAAATCACGGAGTACTGCCTATTTATCTGAAAGAGGGGGCCATTCCCCCTATCAACCATTTTTTTTTGGTTCTATTCTGCAATTGCAGTTTTATACCTTCCGACTTCGGCGAGTGTTATACTTGATCACACGTATGTATTTTAACCGTTGAGTGGTTATTTTTTTTCATTATGTCAGCCCTATATACATACCAAATTTCATTAAAATCTGTCCAGTCGCTCTAGAGATAATCGATAAAATCTAAAAATTCTCTTAATTAAGGAACACCAGTTTTGGTACAGAAAAATAAACACAGCAATAAAAGTATATAAACCAAGCATCAATATTTAAAATCCCGAACAAAAAGTTGTAAACTTTCTTTCCAGTCTTTTTCTTCATCAGATGGGGAAAAAATATCTTTCATTTTACAGAAAGTTCTTAATTTATACAGCTATATTCAAGCTGTGTATCACAACTTATTCAGGAATTGATTTGGGTAGAAACTTATAATGTTAGTATTTCATTTTTCAATACATTTTATAGACGAAATACTAAATTATTTTTGTCTGACTTTTTACATCACTGTTTCTTTTTTTTTTAACTATCCTCTCTGGAATAAATCACAACTGATAAAAATTATATTATTATTCCGAATTTTTTTTTTTTCATAATTTTTTTTATTTTCAACGATATAAGAATCAGAAATAGACAAAAATAAAGATACTTTTTATGTTTGCTCTTAACTATTTTGAAAAATTCTCCTATAAAATGATAAAAATAGGAGTTTTGTTGACAACCAACAATATTTTGAAAGATATTCGAGAGAGGTAAAATAAATATACAACATAATAATTCTTAAAAATATATATAAAGCAGTCATAACGGAAAACCACCAATTATTATTTGTTGCAATAACAATGGAAATAATGGAAGGACATTTGTTGATGATTATAAAAGAACTTTTATTTTATCCCCACACAATATTTTGGAGAAAAAATTAGAGCATATTTCTTGCGTATAAGACCATTATGCTCCTTAGTAAGGGTCGTAAGAGATAATAAAATCCAAAGATAAAAATTTCTTTTTTCCCCAGAACTTACAATGGAATGAAATAAATTTAGTAACATTTTCTTTGGATAGAAACTAAATAAATGTAGCAACAAGTAAATAGTAAATGTCTTTTGCTACTGCCAGTGATAAAAAAAACACACAGCAAATGTGATCATAAAATAAACTCTACATTGCAATTAAAATTGTTCTTGTTTCTAAGAAAGTTAAAAAATTAATTTATCTTTTAAATATTATATATCATCGTGATTTTTAAAGTTTTTTTTTTATTACGTAAGACAAATGTGGTACTTTAAGTACCTAAATGCTTGAAATAGATATTTTTGAATAAATGAATTATTTAAATATCTCCTGTTTTTGACGAATCATAAAATTGAGCATGCACTACACTTGTCAAAATTTACTCCGAAATCTTTTTTTCTAATGATTATAGTATAATGTTTAAAGACCTGGAAGAGATATTGCAGAAATTTTCTCTTAAAAAAAGGAATGTACAACTATAGAAATTAGGTGAAAAATAATCTGGAAATAAGTGCAAAAAATTTGAATATTTTTTTAAAGTCAGAATGATAATATACATAAAAGATCAGAATTTTGAAACCCATGAAAGTATTCTGAATATTTCGTAAATATATTAGCAGTTTTTTGTTATTTTTTTAGTATTGCTTATTAAATACCTTCAGATATTTATTTGTAATTTTTGTGGATCCTCCCCTGAGAATTATTTCACTTTATTTGAATGACTATAAAATTCTTTTAAAATTCTTTTATATATTTAACAATCACATTAGCACTTTTATTAATTAAAATAAAATATTCTCCTAGAATAATAAGTGCGTTATTGTTCTGTTATTAAATTAAGTTATTCTCCTAAAAACGATATAAGTGAACTGATATCCTTTCTTGAGAAGCAATCATCACATTCCTTTGAAAAAACTAAATAGGGGCATACAAACTCATTTTTTAATGATCACCAAATGCATATATCTTACAACCAGATTTTGTATAATTTGAACACAATTAAGGTGGTTAATTAATTGGATTAATAAAATTTAATTCATATCTCCACTTAATGATCATGATAATGAATATTCATCTTTACTCAAATTCGAAAAATGAAATGATCAATGAATGCCGCAGGTTTGTTTGCAAGAACTATTATAATTATTCAAGAAACCAGAACGCGTATTAGAGTGAAAGACTTCGTTCGCGGAACCATAATTTTAAAAAAGCTAATAAATGCAATTTTTTTTCTCGTTATTTAGCGTCAGTTGAATTAGAATACACATATACAATTGTTTTAAAATTATTATTACGAGAAAAAATTATTCAAATGCAATCTTTTTGCGAAAAAAAATTACATATTTTCAAAACATTTTTTTACATAAAAAATGCTTTTATAATAATAGTATTTTGCCTCTTTACAGAGCTAGGATTATACAAGGGCTGAACTATGATTTTTGGAAAAAAATCCACATTGTTTCGTCCGTTTTACGATCAATTGAAATGATAACCAGTGTTTTTTGTAAAATTTCTCTGCTCCGATGTTTTAAAATATGAATAAATCCACTTCTAAATTATATAATTCAAAAAATCCTAATTCAAGATCTATACCGAAATTTTACCGTATAAAAGCAAAAAGTTTTTCCTGAAGAAACAATTTTTTCAGAAAAGGATAATGTTTTGAAAGCACATGCCCTTTCTTCATTTTTTTGCCTAAAGATTGCATTTAAATTATTTTTCCCCTTGTAATAATATTCTTGAAGCAGTTTTATATGTATGTGCAAGGGGCAATTTATATTCGAGTGACACTTTATATATGTTACCGTTAAAGTGTGAAATCCGTTATTTCATAGAATAACTAAGTATTTCATGAAATAACTAGACAAGTCCATTTGAAAATAATTGAACTCTACGATTTAACTAGGTATTTTTTAGAGTAACGATGACTTGATCGTTAAAGTATGAAATACAGCACTCGAAAATTCTTTGAACTAGTTTCAGCTGCTTTAGTCAATATTAAACCCCAATTCAAAGTGTTACACCGCAATCCTTGATTTAATAAATAATGAAATGCAAAATAAAGGTTTTTCATAAAATTTAAATTAATGTTTTCTTACAATTTTGTTTGAAAAACTTCACACAATGCTTTTGAGAAGCAACAGTTTTTCTACCCAGCCTGTATTTTTTGATAATATTTAAATATAACTATTTCTGCAAATATAATTTCTGTTTAACTAATGTTACAATATGAACAATACAATAAATCTCAAGATCTGCTTTTATTATTTATCAATCACTGTCCCAAATGTATAAAATGTATTTTCGAGATTTTGATATTTATAACTACAATGAATATGATAATAACTGAGATTGGTTTATTTCCCTTAACAGCCTACGTTAAGTTGTATAGATATAACTAGTTATTTAATAGAATAACTCAGCATAAGTATAATTTTTCATCTATTAAATACTTTAACTGACGTGTCTAGTTATTTTGCAAACCTAGTTATTCTAAACAACTGAATTTGCTATAATTTGCTATGAAGAATATATAATTAATTATGCTTTTCAAATCATGGTTCTGAATGCCCCTAAAATTGACATTGAAAGTTTAAAACATAAAAATTTATTGCTATTAGTCTTTAGAATGCTGCTACATGCATTTTTCCTTCTTAAATTATTTAGCCTCAAAATACGCATCCCAGAGTAATGTTGTTATTATTCAGCACACGTAACTGAACGAAGCATACCA
>BMAO01003821.1:0-10518 GCA_019973975.1 Trichonephila clavata | reverse complement strand
AATTTTTCGTTATATATAATTATAATATATAGGATTAACCATTAATCGAAAAAAAAACTCAAGGGCTTCGGGGCCCCCTTATTAAGGGGATGATTACAGTACATAGCATAATAGATTACAGTACTAGCATACATTGTTAAATACTCGTACAAAAAGAAAAGAAAAACCGAAACAAATAAATGTTCATGGCTTACAATCGCACAACCGGCACAGACAACTGCACCATTGTGACATAAGGTGTATGGTGGTAGCATGGTCCTCACATGTAACCAGCTAACATATATCCGAAATTTCCAGTTTTTCGGAGAACATATCGGAAAACCATTTACCGAAGAATATTTGATTGTTATTTATTAAGGTGTGAGTCGAGACGAGGCCCCTATTGTGATCGGGGGCCTGTGCCCGGCCATGCCTTAAGACGTCCTGGTCCTGGCGGTCCATCGATCGATTATATTGATAAAAGGTTCACTCGTGTTACAAATGCTTTTCGAAATAAGATTACTACTATTTTTTTAGATTTAACTTATGCTTATATTTCGCTGTCTAATGGTGGCCGCTGCAGCCAAGTGGTCAAAGTATGGATGTGGCTGGCATGTCACGAGTTCGAGCCCAGTACCATAAAGACCCGCCGTATAGGGAAGCGATGCTGTCGAGAGCTCAAACGTCTCCGTTCCCGTGGCGTGGTGTGAGTTGGGAGATGGGGTGCCAGCAGGTGTCCTCATCCCTTGACATGGTTCAAAATCGAGGTCCATCACAAAAGCACTCGTGTAGCTGAATAGTGCAACGTTAATATTCACTCGTTGTTAATGATGGAACCCCCCTCTTAGCACTGTATTTGTTTATAAATCTTGGCCTTTCTCTATACGTTAAAGAAATTTCTGTGTTCTGAGAACTTATATTTATGGATCTTATTATATGTGATTTTCTCTCCATTTTCAATGGTCATTTTTAATTAGTAAAAAGTCTTTTACAAATGTTCTTATTGCATTGTTTTTAGTTTAATGTATTTTCGGTTATACAGTAATAAAAGTTAAACAGTTTTACTATAACAATTTTTAAATAATTAACATTTAAAAATTAATTTACTCGAACATTTAATGGATTATAGACATTAACGTTTAATTATTATTTAACAATCGAACAATAATTTTTCAATAAGTAGTCAATAAAACTATTATGTAAAAATATTAACTTAATCTTTATTAGCAAACATTTTTTACATTGAAATATGTGTACCCTAAAATCAGGCATATAACGCACACTTTAAACACAAAAAATTATATTGAAATTAACGGGTGTGCGTTATACGCCGGGTATAAAAAAAGGATAGTTTAAAAAAAAAAGAGGTGAGCATAAAAAGCAATTAAACTTTTACATATAGATCAGAATACTGTTTATTTAAAAGGGGGAAAATGGTGTTTCTAATGAACTTAAAAGGTTGCAGTAGTAGAAGTTTACACTATTCTTTCAAAATCCACGGATAATGAGTGAGTGAGTGAATATTAACGTCGTGTTCAGCTACACGAGGGTATCGGCGGCGGACCACGTCATTTTGAACCATGGTCAAGTGGCACGGACGACCTGACCTGAAACCCACTCTCCTAATTACCACATCACCCCACACAAGCGGAAGGATGTTTGAGCTCTCGACAGATTTCACGTATCGCGCCCCTACACGGCGGGTCTTCAGTGGTACTGGGCTCGAACTCATGACACGCTAGCCATGATCCGATACCTTGGCCACTTGGCTACATTCAGGGATAGTACCTCAAATAAATGACTTCAAAACATAATAGCATTGCACACGTACAATCCAGGTACTTTCATAAAAGGGAGATACGCGTTATACGGCGAATATACCTAAAAATTAAAAAATGCAGCTTGAAATTATAGTTGCGCTGCCGGATTTTACAGTATTTATAATATTTAAGCATTAAAAAATATTTTTCAATATGTATTTATCACCATTATAACACAAAATTAAAAAGAAATGTTGAAACTACATATTACTCTAAAATTAAGTTTTAAGAATAAGTTTAATTTTTTGTTTTAGGATAATCATCAGTTTTCATTCTTTATGAATATCCAAACAGTTCATGTAATATTTGGCGACAATTTCTTTATCTTAACTGCTGCCAAAGAAGCAATAATGTCTGGAATGTGAATTCCCTCGCGCCAAACTCCGAGAATTCCAACTTAGCGGAAGCTCCATGTGGCCGGTTTCCGCTTTGGCACAATCTCGACCGGCTACGTAGGGGTGGTCGGGATAGTTTCACTTTCAGACGATTCTCTGGATTCGGAGACACCCACTTGTCTCATCCATTATTTATCTTAGCAAGATTCGCGGGGTGCTTTGAAATCAGGGATTGTTTGTAGGTGGGGTGAAAATGGAATGCCCGATACCAACGAAATCTACCCGTGTTCAGTTTCTTATTTATGGGAGAGGTCTTTATGGTCACTTGCGGGAAGGATTCGCTTTCATGTTTTTTTTTTACTGTGTACTTAAAAGTGATGAACATCCTTAGGGTCCAGGCAACAGCTGCATCGGAAAACGCAACGATTTATCATGAGAAATGGACAATGGTCATTTCTACAGGGGTTATCGTAGTGAGAAAAACTTTGTTTCTGTCTCTAGAATACCAATCTTGATGAGGATGTTTTCTACAATTGTTTTATTTATGATTTCCTTCTCATTCGGTCAACATTTTGATGATTGGGGTTTTTCTTTTTTTTCTTGGGGTAAAAGTTGTTTGTTCCATTCCTGTTAGACAGGGGTGGGCAGACTTTTCCAGGGTACGGGCTACTTCTAATTTTTTCAAGGTGTTGCGGTCCATCCAATATCAATGGCACACAAAAAAGGGGGGGGGTCCACAAGTCCGACCCTCCTCTATAGCCCATGATTTTTTGATCGATTATAATTCCGTGTATATCGTTCGTAAAATTTAATTATTTGTTATTAATAATTTTTTATTAATTAATGCTAATTATTTATTCAATAATTTATTTCTTACTGTTCTTTTTCCAAACAATCTACAAAATGAAAATATATATCGATGTTTGGCACCATATTGGGGTAGACTTTCGATTCATGCGCCATTGATACCACGCTGCGACCCCTTTAAAACATTCACGAATGCGCCCACTGCCCAGGGTCGTAGGTGTGGTGAGGTGAGGAAAAAGTCAACAATATTTATTATAACTAAATAATAAATATGGAATATGTACTTAACTCTACGTAAATTTTAAAAAAAAACTCACTTTTTTGAAACTGCGTTATAAGCAAAGCGCAAAATACAAACATAATAACGATAGTCACAAATATATAATAGTATCAAATTATGCATTATATTATCAAGCACAATCCAAAACACATTAAAAAAACAAGATATCAATCATTGGCATGGCCAAGTAATTTTAGCGCGTTTTTCACGTTGTATTTTACAATAATGCAACTATGAACTTTTTACTAACAGAAAGTAGTACTGTACTTAAAAAAAAATTTAATTAAAAATTATTAAATTTAAATATGATTCGGTTCATCTAGGGCACAAATGCGACCCAATGTCGAAACCCCGAGGTCAATGGGTTGCTTATTGGCTGAGAAAAAGGTACGACAAAATATGGAACGAAGACGAAATTCGCGTCCTAATAGCGCTTTTGTTCCACTACGTGAAAAACGCGCTAATAAAACATGTTTATCTAAAGTTAGTTCTCATAATTATAGTCAGAAGAAGACTTAGTCTACGTACTGTCAGCCAATCTTGAATGTTTCCGTATACAATTACTAACGGCTAATCTTCAGGCAGTTACACCAAATTGTCTTTGCAGTCGATCGTGATCGACGTAATTCCCACCCCGGCTGTAAGAGATAGGAAACAAGGATCGCTAACAAGCGGCCTCGAATAAGTTTTTATGCGCCATCAAAAATTCGTTTCTTATTTTTCACCATTTGGAAAACAAAATACCTGAAAATGTTTCTACTTAGAGATCATCTGCAGAGTTAGGAGGACGAGGTCACCAGAAGATTTCAGGACTTTAAGAAAATTGAGCCTAAAATCAATTTGCTCTGTTGTCCCATTACTGCTGATGTTGATACAGCACATGAGGAAGCTTGAACTTATTGGTTTGAAGTCAGATCAAGCGGAAAGGAAATGTTTTATCCTATGACATAAATTGTCTTTTACAAATCTTTTGTCAGCTGAAAAATTTCCATTTGTTTGAAGAAATTTGCTGGGAAGATGTTCTCTTTATTTAAATCGATATATATATTTGCGTGTAAAGTTTTTCTTGCGTAAAGATCAACAAGAGTAAATATAGGTGCAAGTTGTGGCTGACATAAACTTTCAGGCTGCGATGAGAATTTAAACTAGTAGTCTCACTCCTGATTAAAAAAAAAGAAAAGAAAAATGTAGAAAAAAGTGATATGGTGCATTTGTCTCATAAAATTGATAATGTGAAAATAGATATGCTTTTAAAGTATAGATTATATGAAATACCATAATAAACAAATTGCATAAAACTGACACTATTTTATTTAACTTATATTTATTGTTTTTATAATGAATGCAATTATTTTAAATTGGTGCAGCCCTCCAGCGAAGTTGTCTACCCCTGCATATACTCATTGGAAAAAAAATGAACCGTGGGTATAATAATGATTACCTTTAAAATGTTTCAATAGAACTGTTGTTATAAAATGGGGAGAGGGAGAGTTGTGTGACGTAACATTAAAGTAATACGACGGCTATTGGGACCTACCTCGTAATTTTAAACCTTGGTCAGGTAACGAGGACGACAGTAGCACCCCTCACTCCTAAATATCAAGACATATCACCGGCAGAGGCGGATTAAGGTAGTTGGAGGCCCCTGGCGGTAAAAGGTTTGGGGCCCATGGGCTTATAAGAGTCGAAAAACTCAAATAGTGAAAAGAGTCATTTACTTTAAATTCTCAAAATAAAATGTAGCGATATAATAAAACTTAGCGGCTAAAGAAAAATCTTAACTGTATATATAAAAAAATATTAAAAACTACTTAAGAGCTTACAGTTTCGCTATACAGTTTGATTTCTCTTTGGCAAATTCATCAATTATTTTTACCATATCTATTTTGTCCAAAACATTTTATTCTGTATATAATATGGCCATGTTGCTCAATTTGTCTTTTCTCCCATAGTACTTCTTAAATTATTTTTAACACGTTTAAAACTAAAAAAGATCATTCAACCTGATGCGTTCAATATCGGTATTGTTAAAAAATATTTCTAAAGTTTTTCTACATTAGGATTTCTCTTGCATGCCGATAAATTTCTAGCGGAGGTTTCATTGTAGCTTTGTTTTCTTTTCATTTTTTGTTCCAAGGTGGCGTGGTTGGTTTGCCGCTGGCCTTTGCACTCATCAAGCTTGGGGCCCCTACCAACGCTGGCGGCCCCTAGCGGCCGCCAGGTCCGACACCCGCTTATTCCGCCACTGATCACCGGGAGGACATTGAACTCAACGATTTAACGTGTATCGGACCCCACTAGTTGGCAGGTCTTTGATGGCACCACGACAAGCTGACCTCGAGTTAGTGACCATAACCACTAGGCTACTGAGGCCAGGACAAAAGAGTGGAATCAAATTTTAATTTGTATAGAAAAATATATACTTCTGTATTCCCTGAAATGTATATGTACTAATTAACAGTGTTCAATGCACTGGGACAAAGTGTTATCAAAAGAACTATAAAATCTTATTTATTATTATTAATTTACGGAAAAGTTAAAAATTATCTGTAATGGGTAGACTAACATTGATATATACTCAAGGGCCAAAACATTATGACCACCCCTACATTTTGCAATGAACTCGCCTGGATGACGTGAAGGCACGTGATCAGGTGGAAGTGGTGTTTAACTGCTGCTGGAGAGTCTGAAGAATTATTCTTTCACTTACTTGTGTGTGTGATGGGAAAGGCTGCGGATCTAAACGACTTTGATAGAGCGCAGATTGTAATGGCTCGGAACAAGTATTTATGAAACTACACGACTCGTGGGTTGTACGCTATCTACAGTTGTTAGTACTTATGCAAAGTGGAAGAATGACGGTGAAACCAGCAGTAGACGACATGGTGTTAGACGTCCACATGCTATAAAAGAAAAAAGTCGTCGGAGACTGTCTCGCATGGTGAAACAAAACCGGAGCCAGACAGTGACTCAGCTGACAGCCCAATACAATGCAGGGCCAAGTAGAATAGTATCGGAGCACATTGTTCAGCGGACACTGTTGGATATGGGACTACGCAGCAAACGTCCCACTCGTGAGCCTTTGCTGACCAAGCGTCATAGCCAACTGCGCCGGGCCCGGGAACATCGCGACTGGTCCATGGATCAGTGGGAGAGAGTTGCCTGGTCAGATGAATCACGGTTTGTCATTCATCACGCCGATGGCCGTGTCAAGATACGCCGTCTTCCAGGCGAACAGGTGCTCCCTCAATGTACAGTAGGTCATACACAGGCCTGTGGTGGCGGTATTATGCTTTGGGGGACGTTCTCTTGGGCGTCTCTGGGACCCGTGGTTGTGGTAGAGCAGACCATGCTACAGGGTATCTGAGCATCATTGCGGACCAGTTGCATCCTTACTTGCCCTCTGTTTTTCCAGTTCGAAATGGAATGTTGCAACAGGACAATGCTCCGTGTCACAAGGCTAAAATTTTGTTGGAGTGGTTCCAGGAACATGATGCTGAATTCCAGTTAATGTCCTGGCCGCCTAACTCACCGGATCTCAATCCGATAGAACACATTTGGGATGTCATGGGACGGCAGCTCAGAGTTCAAAGACCACCAATTCGCAATATCTCGGATTTGCGTGACCGTTTCTTAAACATCTGGTACAATCTGTCTCCGGCCATCTACCAAGGACTTGTGGCATCCATGCCAAGGCGGGTTGAAGCTGTGTTGCGCGCCAAAGGTGCGCCAACTCGTTATTGACAGGTGGTCATAATGTTTTGGCTCTTGAGTGTATAATATATATGGCCACGGTAGCCGAACAGTTATGGTCTCGAGCTCGTGCCCGGCGAGTCGTGAGTTCGAATCCTGAAGACCCGTTGTGTAGACGGACTGATTCACGTTAAATGTGCCATGACTCAAATTTCTCACTTGGAATGTTGAGGAAATTTGGGGAGTGGAAACCAGCTCTGGAGTCGTCATTTGACCGTGATCCAAAATTACGAGGTCCATCACCAATAGTCCTCGTGCTCAGTAGCGCGCATAAGAATTTTTCAAGGGGGTCCAGGGTTGAAAGTCCACTATTCTCTAATCATGCCCCAATACGATTTCGTCGATTTTCGGTAAAAAAAAACAGTAGCAAAAATTAATAATTGAATGAATAATTAGCATTAATTCATAAAATTAATCATTAATAACATATACTTAATTAAATTTTACGTACTATATACATATGATTATAGTCAATCGAAAAAAATCAAGGCTTTTGGGGGTCCGGACCCTCCTTGTGTGCGCCACTGCTCGTGGTGCTTTAGAGTGCTACGTTAATCAAAAATCCATTCAAATATATATGTCCTGAATTAGGGATAGACAATGCTATACGCTGCTCTTCATTTATGCGCACGTGAGAATACGTTGGTAACTGCATATACGTATAGTTAGTACTGTGATTTTGTTATTAATCAGTCATATTTCAACCCCCAATCTGGTTAAAGCTTCTGATTCAGATGCCTTGATAGCAAAGAAATAGCAGGTGTTCGCGCATGGGCCATTCAGTTTCCAAAAAAACTCGACAACCAGGATTCTCAGGGTTGGTAATGTCAGTAGCGTAACGAGAATACGCGGATGGTGGGAAAAGCTAACGATCCAGCTAATTGCAAAGGACAATTAAACTAGAACGAGCATGGTGTGAGAGGGCCTCACCGTATAGTAAGTAGCCAGTGAAGCTAAACATTTGCTCTAATTATACCCATTTGAATTGGGACGCCAGTCGTTCTGTCAGCAAACGAACCTTGCAACGCTCATTTCACCATATGGCAGAACTTCTCAAACTGTGGGGCGCGCCTCCCTAGAAAGGCGCGAGCATATCGAAAAGGCGAAAACAAAGTATTTAAAATAATTATTAATTTTCTGAAAGGAAGCAAGACAAAATACATTCTGGACATAATAAAAAGTAAAATACACATTCACACTGAGATAATATACTTATAAATGCATCAGACTGCCCAATATATTTGATAATTCATTTTTTTAATACTAAATTAAAAGCAAGTTTAGTAATTACTACCGATTCCCATGGGCTTGGCATGTACAAGATTTAATACTTACCTTGATAACTTGTAAGGTTTATAATTAAAGTCGTGTTGTAGTTTTAGCACGATGAAAATTATGACTGAAAATTGGGTCACATATATTGAAAGTTTGAGAGCACTGCCATTTGAGAGTAAGTCATTGTTAAAAATACGCCATCGGATTGTATAATTAATTTACCTGGCAAAGAGAACAACAAAAAATGGACTCTAAAAGACTGCAATGTAGCATGAAGAGTGATGAAATTCGGTCCTGACAACTTCACACCAATAAAAGATGTAATATATGGCATCAAGTTTTCATTAAATGCCATGAATCCTGTATGTCAAGTTGAAACTATACAAGGTTTTGGTGGCTCAATCATGGTCTGAGGTGTTTTCTCTTTGGAGTTTTTTGGGATCTTTGGTACACAGAGCGGTCTTCAATGCGGTTCGGTAGGTAGAGCTGTTGGGTGATCACTCATATCCATTTATGTTGTACTGTCGTCCACATAGAAATGGAGTAGTCCAGCAAAGCAACTGCACCTTTCACAGGTCCATCCCTATCTGGTTAAATGATTATTTGTCTGATTTCTCCGTCATAAATTCTGATGCTCTGTCACCTAGAGCCCCACACTTAAATTATATTGAACACGTTTGGGTTGTTTTAGAAAAAGGCGTGAAAACATATCGCCCATTCACAAGTCAATCTTACTAAATTTTGAACACACAAACACAGTTGTAGCCATTTCAGTGGAACATTTCCACAAACTTGTTGAATCCGTTCCACGTTGTGTGGCAACCGTTACCAAGGTCAGAAGAGACCCAATTCGTAATTAATGCTGTTTGTAATTCAGTGGAACATCGGTGAATATCATAAAGTACTTTTGTAAGTAAAGTGTACTTTTTAACATAAAAGAAATTTTATCAAATTTCTTTGTAGTGAAAAAAGAAGCACGAGAGATATTAGCTACGGACCTGGTAGTTTTGAATAATTGTTAAGTGATTAGGAAACACCTGAACTAGCACCCCCTATCCAAACTTCCACACCACGACAGTGTCAATGAGCATCACCTCTTTTACACGGAGGGTGTTATGGGGCATTGAGGCTTGAAATCCTGTCATCACCATCTCCCCACGAGTCCTTAATTCCTGAACATTAAAGTTTTCTAACTCATTTTTCATTCAGCATACATAGGTATCCAGTTGACATAAATTATAAAACACAAAACAAGATACTAAATTCATTCAGAGTTTATTTGTATTGATTAAAATTGAAAGTAGATATAATAATTGGAAAAAAAAAAGATCGTAAGTAGTTAAGCAGAACTAAAAGTAAAACATTAACTCCGCTGCAGAGGCATCTGCCCCTTAAAACCACATTATATGCACGCCTTTTTGTTTACCTTAAAAACAATTAAGCCATCTGCTGAAAAACTAAACCATTTGAAATTAAAATGAAATTCAATCAGGATGGGACACACCGAAATAAAAACAAGTGATTCCAATATGCATAAAGGAAAGCTTAGTCTCGTTTAAAAGCACTCTTCAGCACACATTGTTCAGCACACATTGCTCAGCACACATTGCTCAGCACACATTGTTCATTAGTATAAACATCCTTATTGAACATTTCAGTGATTTTAATTTCCTACCCATTTTATTTTATAATGTAGCATAAATTTTCATGTTAGTTACTTATGATCTGGTTTAGACTGATTTTTCGATTGAATGTGTACCTAGTTCTTTTCGTGTGGCCGAGGTAGCCTAGTGGTCAAGGTAACGGACTCGTGGTCGGCGTGGCTACCGCTGAAGACCCCCGTGCAAAGGAATCCGATGCACGTTAAATGCATCAAGTCTCAGACGTCCTCCTGTTGGTATGGCGTGGAAGTTAGGAGAGGATGTGCCAGCTCAGTTGTCGTTCTCGTCACTTGACTATGGATCAAAATTACGAGGTCCATCGCCAAAAGCCATCGAGTAGGTGAATAATATGATGTTAAAATTAACTCACTAACACCCTTCGGGACTTTGGTAGCCTAGTGGTTATGGTCACGAGTTCGTGATCGGTGTCTCGCGTGTTCGAGTCCTGGTGCCACTGAAGTCCCGCCGTATAGAGGGAGCCGATACATGCTAAATCGGTTGAGGTTCAATGTCTTCCCGTTGGTGTGGTAGCTAGGGGAGGGGTTGGCATGTGTTTTGGCTCCAGAGCGGAGGATACCTTTTTAGAATGATTACATTCATTAGTTAAC
>BMAO01003820.1:0-11817 GCA_019973975.1 Trichonephila clavata | reverse complement strand
TCGATTTTTGAGTTTTTGATATTTCTAAAATCCCAATCAGGACCTTTCCAATGATGTAACATACTTGTCATTTTACTAATTAAAAGTATGTTAAAATCATTTTTAAAAAATATTCAGTTGATGAGCCACGCCCCCTTTGACAGATAGAAATGTAAGCATTGACCTTTTAAATCTGGGAAAGCTTTTCCAAAGCGACTCTCTGTTTTATTTATTCATACCCAATTAACTGTAGATTGACTGCAAGCGTAACTGTTAGGGTTGTTTACCTATTTTGGAGCGCATAGGGCGAATTGTTGATTTATGTTGGATCGGAGTGAGTACAAGTGGATCCGAATGGTAAGATCGTTTCTGATTAAGTTTTTTCTTCTCTTTTTGAAAGTTATTTAGTATAACTTTTCATCTTCTTTGGAGAAATTTTCTTAATTTTAGAATTACACACAGTTAGTGTATTAATTCAAAATAGAGTGTTGGAGTAGGTAAAAAATGGGTGATTTTTCTCACCAGAAAATAAAATGGAGGTGGAGACTACAATTTGAATTTACCATTAAATAAATATAGATGCAATTTAACTGATATGGAATTGTTGGCCAGGTTTGAGGAAAGGTTGGATTTAAATACGAACCCGAATATTATAATTTTCTTAAAATCGGAAAATAACTTCCAGAGTGGTAATCCACTCAAATTAAAAGAATCAATAATGAGAGGTTTCACAATTAAGAAAAGTATTCAGAGTATAAGCAAAACAAGAAATTCAGAAATCATAATCAAAAACAATAGCTGCGTGACCGCCAAAGAAGCTTTAAAAATTAAGAAATTAATGGATTAAAATAAGTTCTAGATTATCCTTTATTGGCCTAAGTACTAGTTACATTTTGCAGGGAATTGACACGGAATACACAATAGATGACATAAAATCGGAACTAGAAAATAACAATTACGCAATTTTGGACATTCAACGGTTCACTAAAAAACAGAATCTGGATTCAAACCTATCAAACAATTAAAGTAACCCAAATAGGATGCACGATCCCGAAAGAGTATCAATAGGATTTGAAATGTTTAGAACTAGCCTTTTTTTCGAAAAACCTAAACAATGTACTAAATGTTGGAAATTTGGTCACATAAATAAATATTGTAGAAGCTCAATTAAATGCCGTGTATGCTCACTAAACCACTCTGAAAACGAGTGTAAAGAAATAAATACAAAAAAATGTAGCTGTTGTGGAGAAAATCATGAAGCTAACGATAAAAGTTGTAAAAAATATCAAGAGGAAGTCGAAATCTTAAAAATTAAAATAAGCAACAAATCTCGAAGAAACGAAGCAGTCGAAAATTCTATAAAGAAAAAAACCTCATTCTCGCCGTAACTTATAATAAGCAAACTGAGAAAATAGAAACTCTAGAAAAAATTCCAAGAATTAAAATTAACATTGGAAGAAAATAACATATTTGAAAAGAAATTAGAACAAATTGTACAACGTTTTACGGCAGAACTAAACGCGATGGTAACTCAAATAAATTTAAAATTTTCATCCTTGATGAACACAATGGAATCTTCGTTAAAAAAAATTGCATCCAATATAACAGTTTCACAAGATAACGACTTTCGAATTAATAGAAAATAAATGAAAAGCAAAAAGACTAAAGAAATCAGAAAAGAGAAATAATTTAGAAAGTATAGTAGAACAAATAAAATTTAGATATAATTACAAAATTTCTTGCATCCTATAAAAAAAAAAAATATAATATATTAATCGGCTTTTTTTTTTGAACATTTAAACTAATTCGTAGTATTGCACATTTTTCCCTTTAATCATGAATATAATCCAATGGAATGCACGTGGAATTAAAAACAAAAATCAGATATTCTATTCACGCCAATTTTTCAAAAAGCAAGCATTTTAATAATCCAAGAAACTTGGCTACACCCTAATGATAATTTCACAATTCCCAATAAGAATATATTCCGAATCGATCGAGAAAACAGAAGAGGAGGAGGATTAATGATAATTTTAAACAAAGATATTAGCGCAATAAAAATATTCTCAGAAATTAGCGAAGACTTAGAAATTCTATAGTCAAAGTTCAGATAATACAGTTCCTATCACAATTTTTAATATTTACATCCCACCGGGTAACTTTAAAGACGACAGTTTATCAAAAATAGCATCATATATAGATAATCATAGCTTAATATTGGGAGATTTCAACGCATCTCATGAAATATGGGGTTCAAAAAATTCAAATACGTCTGGGAAGAAGATTTTTGATTGGATTATCGAAAATGACTTAATTTTATTAAACGATAAAAGCCCAACTTATCTCCATTCATCGGGAATTTTTACATCTATAGATCTTTCATTATCATCTATAAATTTAAATGATATGACATGGTCCACAAGTACCGATAATTTTGGAAGTGTGACCATTTCCCTATTATTATTAATTACAAAAGAACAAACAGCTCAACAACAAATAATTTTAGACAAAAAACAAATTGGAACAAATTTATTAATCTTATTCATCAAAAGGTAAATTTAAATGAAATATAAATATAGATATTATAGAAGAAATTAGAAAAGCCCAAATCTTATCTCAGGAATCAGAAATAAAACAGATCCATTCAAGAGCTCCATGGTGGACAGCAGCATGCGGGTATTTAAGAGCAAAAAAAAAGAAAACTCCTTAAGAAAGCTAGAAAACACTTCAAAGAAGAAGACTGGATAAAATATAAAGAAATAAGTGCAAAACTTAAGCGAACTATAAAAAACTGTAAAGAAAACTTTTGGCACAAGACATGTGAAAAATCTCTTCTCCTAAAATTTTTTTTAAAATAATCCGGATAATCAAAAATAGAACAATTTCGAACTATTCTTCATTTAACATCATTGAGAATAATGGAATCATACTAACAAACAAACAATCCCAAGCAAATTGTTTTTTAAAATATTACGCAAAAAACAATAATAGTATCCAAAATATTTTTATTCCGGAATAGCCAAGATATTAATAAACCGTTCTCTTTAAAAGAATTAAAATAGCAATATCTCATAAAAAAACAGCAGTCCAGGGCATGATAAAATTTCTCTCCAAACAATCACCACCTCCCCATCAAGCAATAAATCTTCTCCTGAAATCCTTTAATGACAGTTGGTCTTCTAGTCAAATTCCAAAGATTGGACTCACGCATTATTTTACCATTCATAAAACCTCACAAAAATCCCAAGGAAATAGCGTCATATCGCCCAATTTCACTTACCTCAATAGTTGCCAAATTAATAGAAAGAATGATCCTACACAGATGTTAGATTTCAGCTTTCAAATAAAAATTTTTCACGTAAATCATCATGGCTTTTACCCCACAGAAGCAGTATTATACGATTCTTCAACTACAACTATATACTGGCTAGAGAACGTAAGGAATACTTTATTCTAGTAGCATTAGTATTAAATCAGCATATGACTCAGTGTGGCCAAGTGGTCTAGTTTCTAAATTAAAAAAGTTGGAATTCAGGTAATTGCTACGATGGGTTCAAAATTTCTTACATCAAAGAACAATTCAAATTAAATGGCGGAACAATTTTTCGAAAATCAGCAAAAACAATTATGGTGTACCTCAGGGTTGCATCTTGAGCCCTTTCCTATTTATGATTTATATGGCAGACATTTTTGAAATCCAACACGACAGCCAACTTCTGGTCTATGCAGACGACATATTCTTATATAATAGCGGCACAAATTGGAACAAAACAATAGACGAATTACAAATCTTTAAACAATATTTCAGCTGGTGTAAAAAATGGAATTTGTCCACCTCTCTAGAAAAGCAGTTTAATCAACTTTTCCAGAAAAAGAAGTACAATACCTCCCATACTTAAAATATGTGATAAACCTATTCCCGAAGTAAAGTGTCTTAAAATCCTAGGATAATCTTCGACCCAATATCACTTGGAAAAATCATATTATTTTACCTCCGACAGAAAGGTTTTAAATATTTAAATGCAATCAAAGCATTATCGTCCCCTAAATAGGACAAAGAACTTATACTCTTTAAATATTATTAATGCACAATCCTTTCTATTTTTGACTATGGAAGTCAACTTTTTTCCTTTTCAAGCAATAGCAATAGACAAAAACTAGAACCAATTTACAATGCTGCATTACGTTTAGCCCTAGGTCTCCCAAGAACACTCCGATAGACGTATTAAGAGCGGAATCTATGAATGGCAGTATCAATATCGACATAATTTCCTTTGTCAAAAATTTTTATTATTAAACAAATAGCATTAAAAGACTGGTCACCAAATGCAAGGTTATTTTGGGATATAATAATATTTTATAGATATAGAGAAAAAGAAATCAGTATTTTTCAAAAGTCAATCAACCTGCTCCAGAAATGTATTTCTAAAGTAGATATTCTTCAGTGGACCTCCTCCTCCATTTCTAAAGTAGATATTCTTCAGTGGACTCCTCCTCCTCCAATCTATGAAAATCACAAAATTAACATCTATACTCATGAACTGCCATTTCAAAACAGAGACCTTCCAGATCTCATAGTGCAAAATATGTTTAATGATTATATCCAGTCAAACTTTAATAACAGTATTATAATTGCAACAGATGGTTCTAAAAATACTAATCAAACATCAATAGGAATCTTAATCCCCAAGAAAAAAGTTAGACAAAATTACATCTGAAAGAAATGATTTCCATTTTTACAGCGGAAGCTATGCCATATGGACTGCGTTAAAAAATTGGGTTTCAGAAACAGAAAACTATGTCATCCTGACGGACAGCTTATCAGTTCTAAAAAGTATCCTTAATATTAATAGAAAATCCAGTACGATAATATTAAATTTAAATTCAACGTTACACGAGTGTCTCCAAATAGCTCAATCAATTACATTCATTTGGGTACCAGCTCACAAGGGAATAGAAATTAATGAAGAAGTAGATAAATTAGCTAAAGCCTCTCCAGATCCTTGGAATATTATTCCTTGGATTACTTGGGAAGATCTACATACTTTTTTCAAAAATCAACACAAAACGAAAACGAAGAAACATGGAAAAAGAGCAAGAGACATAAAAATTATAGTTATATTTCTCATCTTAAAAAATGGAAAAGACAGGCAGCAAAAAATAGAAATACAGAAGTTTTAATTAATAATTGCGGGCAAAGAAATTACCATTAAATGATATTTATTTTCTTTTTAAACAAACAGATTCCCATTGTGTTCAGATTGCCATGTACCAGAAACTAGTGAACATTTTATTTTAACCTGCAACAAATATCAGCAACGTAAAACATTGAAAATTTTATCTCTAATCATAGTGAATGGTCTTATTCATCAATAGCGAATTGTGATACAATAGAGCATATTCAAAAAGTCGAAGAATTTTTAAAAACAACCAATAGATTCTAAAATACCAAGTTATAGATCCAAATACACTAGTTTCATCTACCACTTTTGCAGCATAAGTTAACAAAACTTACAGTTTTACATAATAATCAAGACCTATACTTGCATCCTATTTGAAGAAAATAATGTAAATAATCATTTCGGAGCATAAGGTGCTTGCCAGAGCTCCAGATGTACAGTGGTAACACTGTACTGAACTGAACTGAACGAGCGCATACACGTTTTTATCGTGTTGGGTTTTTAAATTAAATATATAAAACTAGCTGTTACTCGCCCGCTTCGCTGGGTATTTCATGATGTTTTATAAATTTTTACTGCTTATATATATGTATAAATTATTGATATCTAAGTCCTAGCATTAAGAATTCGATTGAATTGAAAAATATATACTTATACCTGTAACTGTCACCTGTTGATAAAAAAAAAGGGCAGAACTCATCTAATTTGTATTTTCTAAAAATCTCTAAAATTGAAGCATAGAATGATGTTTGCTCTTTCGTAACTCAAAAACCAAGTGGATTCCCGCAAAACCAATTTTCGGTGGATCTCTACTCCGTAAATTGAACATGCAAGCCAAATTTCAAGTCTAAATCTAACAGAAAAAAGCAAAAGTTTTACTATAATCCCTTACTGTATTGTACTATTTTTACTATAATTTACTGTAATCCCGTTGAGAGCCGTTTTCCAAAATTACTGCTCTTAGCGGATTTCAATTCAACAAAAGAAAAATGCAAACCAAATTTCATTATTATAGTCCTTGTAGCTCGAAAAAAGTAATTTTTTTGTCAATACGTCCCAGTAACCCCTGCAACCCCCAGAACTTGATTTGCTTAAAATTTATTCTTAGTGGATCCCTATTCAACAAAGAAACATGCTTAACAAATTTCAAGTATATGGGTCTAACAATTAAAAACAGGAATTTTTTTCTGTAACTCCTCTTGACCCCTCGCAAACATCTTTAGGGTCAATTTTCATTTTACTCTTTGTTAGAGGAACTCTATTTCATGAAAGGAACATGCCTACCAATTTTCAAGCAGGATGATCAAGTAGTTTAAAAATGGAAATATTTATCGATTACGCCTCTTAATCTCCCGAAATTAAACTTAGTAGTTGATATTCGCGAAACCCATTTTGTAGCGGTTCTCTACTTTACGAAAGGAATCTGCTTATCAAATTTCAAGACTGTACGTCTAACAGTTTAAAAATGGGGATAATTGTCTATAACGCCACTTGAGCCCCCGCAACGCCACTTCTGGGTCTGTTTTCACAAAACCCATTTTGTAGGGGAATTGCACTCTATGAAAGGAATCTGCTTAGCAAAATTTGAAGACTGTGCGTCCAATTAATTAAAAATGCAAAAAAATTATCAATAACGCCCCTTGAACCCCCGCAACACCACCTAGGGGTCGATTTTCACAAAACACATTTTGCAGTGTATTTCTATCCTATGAGAGGAATCTGCTAACCAAATTTCAAGACTGTGAGTCTAATAGTTTAAAAAAAGAAATAATTATTTATATCTGCCCTTAACCCCCCGCAACACCCCTTGGGGGTCAATTTTCTCCAAACCCGTTTTGTAGCGGATATTTACTCCATGAAAGAAACATTCCTACCAATTTTCAAGCAGGTAGGTCAAATAGTTTAAAAACGAAAATATTTATCTCTTACGCCACTTATTCCCCTGCAACGCCACTTAGAGGTCTGTTTTCACAAAACCTTCTTATAGCTGATCTCTACTCTATGAAAGAAATCTCTTTATCAAATATAAAGACTGTGCGTCTAATAGTTTAAAAATGGAAATAATTATCTATAACGCCCCTTAAGTCCCCTCAACGCCACTTGGGGGCAATTTTCACGAAACCCATTTTTAGCGTATCTCTACCCTATGAGAGGAATCTGCTTACTAAGTTTCAAGACTGTACGTCTAATAACTTAAAAATAGGAATTTATAACGCCCCTTAAACCCCCGCCCCGCAACACCCCTTGGGGTCAATTTTCCAAAACCCATTTTGTAGCGGATATTTACTCCAGGAAAGAAACTTACCTACCAATTTTCAAGCAGGTAGGTGAAGTAGTTTAAAAACGGATATATTTATCTATTACGCCCCTTAATCCCCCGCAACGCCACTTAGAAGTCTGTTTTCACAAAACCCGTTTTGTAACTGATCATTATTCTACGAAAGGAATCTATATATCAAATTTAAAGACAGTGCGTCAAATAGTTTAAAAATGGAAATAATTATCTATAACGCTCCCTAAGCCCCTGCAACGCCACTTGGGGGTCGATTTTCAGCGAACTCATTTTGTAGCGGATCTCTACTCTCTGAAAGGAATCCGCTTACCCAATTTCAAGATTGTACATCAAGTAGTTTAAACATGGAAACAATTATTATTAAAGCCCTTAACCCCCCGTAACGCCCCTTGCGTTTCGAATTTCAGAAAATCCTTTCTTAGCTGATGTCTACTCTATCAAAGGAACATGTCTACCAAATTCCAAGTCTGTAGGTTGAATAGTTCCAGAGATTTCGTGATTAGTCAGTCAGTCAGTCAGTCAGTCATCAGTGAGTGAGTCGCTTTTCTCCTTTATATATATAGATAAGAAAATTAACAATAGCTGTATAAAAATTGATATCGACAATGGATCTAAATGAAAAGAAATTCTTAAAAAATTTTTTTGTAAACCAAATATTGTTGCATCATTTTACTTTTAATGCTATACTAACTTTTTGAAATTTTTTAAAAATTGCGGGAGGTTGTTTTTTCAAACCAGAGAATTATTATTTTCCAAATGTCTAGAATTTTTTTATAAATTCGTCAAATATTTGAGCTAGTACAAAAATATTCTTATCTATTGCTTTCTATAATGCACGAGTTGATACAAATTCCATTTATCCATGAATACATTAAAACTCACTTCATTCTCACAGACGAGACTTATCCACAATATAATTTCTTTTACGGGCATACCAAATCTGACAAGTGGTACAGTTCTTAGTGACCTCTACACATCTGGAAAATTAGTCAGAATTTGCGTGAAGTTAATTACTTTAAACTGGCGTTATTGAAATAACATCTTCAGAATTATGGAAAATGGCATTGTAAATGTCATTAAAACAAAATACTATTGAATCAACAATCTCTTCCGTTGAAATATCCATAATTTATCAAACATCTTTTTTAACGTCGTTGCACAACACAAGTTATCATAGATGGCAGTCACCTCTCCAAACTCCACACCGTGCCGATAATCGTAGCATGGGAACGACTGCGCGTCGCGAACAAACGGTCCGCTGACGCCACCGCTTCCACCCGGCAGTGGGGTTGTCGCGACACGAACTCCGTTCGCGCACGACGCGAGTCGGTGGATTCGGAATGGTCTTCCTAATCTCTCCTAGCAACGGGAAAAGTTTTGCGTCGGCGGAACGAACGGTCCGCCAACCGCCGCCGTGACTCGGCGGTGGGTTTGTCGTAACACCAACTCCACCGGAGACGACGCGAGGCATACATTTGGAGTATGTGCGGAATGTAATGTACTTTACATATATTTATGGACATACGTTACATTTCATAATTCATAAAACTTTTCCAATATTATGAATATTTAAATGGAATGAAATTTAAAAGATCATCACTCAAAATCACTGAAATGTTAGATTTATGAAAAGCATGAGATTCTAAGAATAGTTCTAAGAAATTTTGAATTGCATGTGTTCAGCTTTTTGCTTTTGGTTCTACATATCCATGCGAACAACACTTTTCTCATATGAATAGTATTTTGCGTTTTAAAAAAGTTGTTAAACAACGTCTTTGTAGACTGAACTGAGCATTCAGCATCAAGTGTGAAGTAAAAAGTCAAAAATTATATTACTCAATTGTGATATAAAAAGAAATGTGCAAAAACAAAAGATTTGCATTAAAAGATTTAAATATTTGAGGGATTACTTATATTTTAGGTGTGTGTTGTTTATTTTTTTATTTTAATAATTAAGTTTATAAAAAGTACATAATGCAAACTATACGTACACTTTTAATATTTATTCATGTTGAAAAAATATATTTATATTTTACATTTGTTTTTACGTTAATACAAATATTTTTAAATAATTCCGTGTAATGAACTTAATCAGTATTTTTGACCTTAATCCCCTAGTTCTGCTTCTATTGAATTGTTATATAGTGTCGAATGGTTTCAAATATTTCCTACTCTGTGGCACCATGAATCCTATTGGTAGATTGGTTTGGCACGCCACAGCTGTAAGTTTGAGGACCCTTTCGCTAGAACTTCTCGAGAGCTATTCATTGTACACTTAAGAATCATAAGTGGATGAAACCTGAATTGGTAGATCATGCTCTTGACTTCAACCACCGCGCTGGTGGCCTGATAGAACTTGAAAATCTTTAGTTTAGTTGCACGAAACTCCAGGGCAGAAACATGACATCTTCGGCGTGGAAAAGAATTACGTAGCGCAACACTTTTGGACATTTTAAAATTTGTAAAAAACAAAATCCCTATATATTTAAAATTTTGAAACATCCCCACCTCCACCCCACACGCACACGTACACACACAAGGTAAATAATTTTCCTAAGAAAATACTAACATAGAGATTATTAAAGTGTTGTCCGCGGACTCCTAGCCGTCCATAGTGTCTGTCTGGGGTCCACGAAGTCTCTGATTTAATGTAAAATTTTCCATCATTTGCAACCTCTGAAAGGCGTCGTAGAAAATTTGAAAGATGTGCCATACTAGAATGAATTCCGGATTGCTCCAATGAAAATCTCTATTAGAACTTGTATTTGATCAAGAATGTTAAGTTGGGTGGAATGTTCAAATTCTTGGGGGGCCGCGATGTCCACTGATGCATAAAAGGGGGGGGGCAATCGAAAGTTTAAGAACCTCTGTAGTTATAGGATAAATTCATATGAATCAAAATATTACCATTTTCCTACATAATTTACATATTTTTCTAACAAATTAATATTTAAACGTACATATACGTTGATAAGCAAACACTACTTTTTTCTTCTCCTCTTCTCTTTTCAAGAAGGATTGCTGTATTTATCAATAACTAGCCGTTACCCCCGCTTCGCTGGGATTTCATGATGTTTTATAATTTTTTTTACTGCTTACATATATGTATAAATTATTGATATCTAAGTCCGCACTAAGAATTCGATTGCATTGAAAAATATCTTATACCTGTAACTGTCCCTGTTGATAAAAAAAAAGGCAGAATCATCAAATTTGTATTTTCTAAAAATCTCTAAAATTGAAGTATAGAATGATGTTTGCTTCGTAACCCAAAAACCAAGTGGATTCCCGCAAAACCAATTTTCGGTGGATCTCTACTCGTAAATTGAACATGCAAGCCAAATTTCAAGTCTAATCTAACAGAAAACAAAACATGTTACTATCAATATCCCCGTAATCCCGTTGAGAGCTGTTTTCCAAAATAACCGCTCTTAGCGGATTCATGCAACAAAAGAAAAATGCAAACCAAATTTCATTATTATAGTTCTTGTAGCTCGAAAAAGGAATTTTTTTGTCAATACACCCAGTAACCCCTGCACCCCCAGAACTTGATTTGCTTAAAATACATTCTTAGTGGATCCCTATTCAACAAAAGAAACATGCTTAACAAATTCAAGTATAGGGGTCTAACAATTAAAAACAGGAATTTTTTCTGTAATCCTCTGGACCCTTCGCATATCCTTGGGGTCAATTTTCGTTTTACTCTTTGTTAGAGAAACTCTATTCCATGAAAGGAACATGGCTACAATTTCAAGCAGGATGATCAAATAGTTTAAAAATGGAAATATTTATCGATTACGCCTCTTAATCTCCCGAAATCAACCTTGGTAGTTTATATTCGTAAACCCATTTTGTAGCGTTCTCTACTTTACGAAAGGAATCTGCTTATCAAATTTCAGGACTGTACGTCTAATAGTTTAAAAATGGGGATAATTATCTATAACACCTTGAGCCCCGCAACGCCACTTCGGGTCGTTTTCACAAAACCCATTTTTATAGGGGAATTGCACTCTATGAAAGGAATCTGCTTAGCAAAATTTGAAGTCTGTGCTTCCAATAAATTAAAAATGCAAAAAAAATTACATTAACGCCCTTGAATCCTCGCAACGCCACTAGGGTCGATTTTCGCAAAAACACATTTTGTAGTGTATCTCTATCCTATGAGAGAATCTGCTTACCAAATTTCAAGACTGTGCGTCTAATAGTTTAAAAATAGAATAATTAATTTATATCTGCCTTAACCCGCAACACCCTTGGGGTTGATTTTCCCCAAACCCGTTTCGTAGCGGATATTTACTCCATGAAAGAAACATTCCTACCATTTTCAAGCAAGTAGGTCAAGTAGTTTAAAACGAAAATATTTAT
>BMAO01003819.1:0-21724 GCA_019973975.1 Trichonephila clavata | reverse complement strand
TCATTCTCTTTCATTTCATTTCTCCCTTTTATATCTTTTTCGAACTCGCTTAAACCCGAAACTATCTTGTTTGCATAAGTCACACTTTTGGCTCTCGGCGGAGATTGGTTAAAATAAATAAAATATTTAAAGATGTGAGAGAAGGTTAATGAAACGCGTAAGCACCCGTCACAACCCACCCTCCGAGAAAAAAAGCGTGACTTATTGAAGGTCTAAACGACCTACAAGAACTCGCTTAATTATCCTAACGTCTGAAAACACTGAACCTGCACAAAATTTTAACTACTCTAGAATGCCCTAAAAATTACTGAACTTTTGGTAGAAAGTTTAACTCGCGAACTTTAGAATGCCTGAAAATCCTGAATTTGCAGAAAATTTTTAACTCTCAAGTTAGAAACTTTAATTAAACTAGCACACAGAAATGACTACTCAAAGGGGTACTCACTCTAATTTATTGAATCTTGTACAATATATACATCCCTACAGCGCATCCCATTCGGGCGAAGATCAGGGGAAAACCATTTCAAGGAAAAAACCCTGATCATGCACTTTACTTAAGTGCTAATAAATATAAAATTTTACATTAATATCTTCTCACGACATCAAAGTTTTCATCGCATCACTATGTTCAGGGACTGCTGCCCTGAAAGGAAACCTTGTCAATTTTTCTAAAACATGACATTAAATGCACAGAACTTTTATACAACTCCTTATTGACATAAAATATGGTATCATTATATTATATATATATATATTCATAACAAAATAACCTTTATCTGGTTTCATTTTCAAAAAATTCCCAATCAATCGCGCTGCGCTGTTAATGTTTTTTGTTAGTATTCCTAATTACGCCGCGCCCAGAAACCAGACACTACTTATACATCTTAATAATTACACACAAAAATATATACATTTTTTACATAGAATATATTACAACAAACAATACAAGTAATCTCACATATAAAGCCTCGTCTTTAATGTGTAGCAAAACAATTGCAATTCAACAAGTGTTTTTCCACAATTTGGAAAAAATTAAATACAAAAGCTTTTTCAACCGATATGAAAATACACACAACGCAGCAACTTTTGTAGGTTAATTTTACAAAAAAAAAATAGACTAGCCCACATAGAAAATACTCCGAACTGTCTGTCAGAGGAAAAATAAACAAATTAGAATTATACAACCTGGCTAGTCTTTAGATCCAATCTGCATAGGCTTTGTCTCCAACCATGGCCTCTGTGCTGGATGACCTTGTCCTAGGGTTGTCCTCTCTGCGCTCCCACTTTCTGGGTCTCCTCTTCCATTGAGTCCGTTGAAGTTGATATGCTCCTGCTGAGGCGTTGTTTTCCTTTGTGAGAACTGGAACTTGGCTGTTGTCCACTCGACGTCGGCTCCGAAGGTTGTATGGACAGCTCCTTTCCTGATGAGGTCTGTTGTACTTGAATCTGTGGGATGGTCCTGGAATTGTTCCTTCAGAATTATTTTCTTCCACCTTTCTATACCGCTTTCTGGAGGGACGAGACGGCATTGACGAGGACAACTTTCTCTTGTCTCGGGATACCTGGGCCTATGGTCTCTCCTTCTTTTGTATGTTTTCTCTCCAAGAGTCTGGTCTTCCTCTTTTCTCTCTCTCAGTCCAATACGGTTTTTTCTTCCTGTAATTATACACATCACCTCTCGAAGAAACAGCAGACCCCGTTCGCCCACGTTTTTTCTTCTCACCTCCACTCCATCGCGTCTATTCGCAACTATATCTCTACTACCATCTAAATTTCCTGATTTCGATCCTCTACGACAACCCCCATCACTCTCCGATTGCACCAATCTCGACTGCCCATCATCCGACCTGACTGATGCCACTGCACCATGATCACTACTACTGGCACTTTCCGACTCGGCAACACTGTCTTCTCTTTGATGGTAAATTCTCACCTGGTCCACATTAACAGTTATTCTTTTACCAAATTTTAATATTACTAAATTATTATTATTTTTTACACTCAGAACTTTATATGGGCCCTCAAACTTTGGCATAAATTTACCCACTATTTTCTTACTTGCCGAACTTAACGGGTGAGTTTGAACTAATACTAGATCATCAACTTTCACATTACTTTCACGCCTCTTTTTATTATAATATTTCGCCCACTTCTCGTGCTGGCGCTTTGTATGAATTCTAGCCTCCTCAAACAACCTTTCTATGTTCCCACAAACTAAATCTGATCCATCAGTTACCAATACTAAATTTTGAAAAGGGGTGATTAAATTTCGACCTAAAAATAATTCCGCCGGTGTTTTACCCGTTGTCTCATGTACTGCTGTCCTAATAGCGTATCCGAACTCTTGCAGAAATTGGTCCCAGTTAGTGTGATTATCCGCGACAAAACTCGAAATCATTTTTAAAAGAGTACGATTAACTCTTTCTGTTTGATTAGCTTGTGGACGGTATACCACAGTTTTAACGTGTTTTATGTTCAACCTGCGACATACTTGCTCAAAAACTTCGGATATCATTTGGAGGCCGTTGTCGGTGACTAACTTAACAGGAGCTCCATAACGCGAAATATAATTCTCAAAAAATGCATTGGCAATTGCTTTAGCCGAAGCTTTCCTTAAGGGAACTATTTCAACCCATTTAGAAAAATTATCTGTAATTACTAAAATAAATTTATAGCGTTCTGGACTAGTTGCAGGGTATGGGCCTAATAAATCTAAAGATACGATTTCATTCGGAAAATTCGTTACTATCGGAATTAATTGACCAGCTGGTAATCCGTTTTTATAATTGACTTTTTGGCATTGGTCGCAGGTTGCTACATATTTATAAATGTATTTCCTCATGTACGGGAAATAACACGCGTCTTTTAATTTTAAGTAGGTTTTCTTTTTGCCTAAATGGCCTGCCATCGGCGAGTCATGGAATTCTCGCATAACATCTTTACGTAATGTTTTAGGTATAAATACTCTTAATTCACCTAGTGTGGTTGTATATTTTGCATAATATAACAACCCGTCTATCAATTTAAATTCGCGGGACCAATTTCTACAGATTGTCTCATTAATGGAACTATCGTCCGGATTTTCTAGAAAACGTACGATGTGACCCAACTCCGGATCATTCCTCTGTTCCTCTCTCAACTGTTCCCTAGACGATAATACTAACGATCTAATCACCGCACAAGACACCTTTGGTTCTTCATTACTTTCTAACGGGTTTCTAGACAACATATCAGCCACTAAATTTTGCGTACCTGGGCGATGTTCCCATTCTACATTAAAATTTGCCAACTTAAGCGTCCACCTTATCATTCTAGACGACAAATTCTTTCCATTCGTTAATTTGGTAAGTGCAGCATGGTCTGTTATCACTTTAACCGGCAAGGATCCGAAATACGTGCGATATTTATTTAATGCCCATATGACAGATAAACATTCACGTTCCGTCACACTATAGTTTCTTTCTGCGCGGTTTAAAGTTCTCGAGGCAAACGCAATAGGCCTATTATTCTGTGTCAATACTGCTCCTACCTCCACTGAGCTCGCATCCGTATAAAGTTCAAAAGCTTGGGAAAAATCTGGTAATTGTAACACTGGAGCTTCTGTCAATGCTTTCTTAATACGATCAAAGGCTTCCTGCGCTGATTCCGACCAACGGAACTTAGAGATTTTTCGTTTTAAATTATATGAGGGTTCACACATGTCTGCGTAGTTCTTAATAAACTTTTGATACCAACCCGTCATTCCTAAAAATTTTGCTACTTGTTTTGCAGTTTTCGGAGGTTTCATTTCAATAATTGCTTTTACCTTCTCCTCATCTGTTTTAACTCCTTCTTTATTTAAAACTAAACCCAAATAACGTAATTGTTCCCTCGTGAAATGACATTTCTCACGATTCAACGTTAAACCAGCCTCCTGCAACAATCTGAATACTTCTCGTAAGTGTTCTACATGGCGTTCAAAAGATGGAGATGAAATGATAACATCATCCATATAACAGTGGGTGAAAACGCCCGAGAACTGGCTGGAGTATCATTTCAATTGCCCTTTGAAAATTTGGTGCTGCCCCCGAAAGGCCAAATGGCATGCGAGTAAATGCAAAAGTACCATTTTTTGTAACAAACGCCGTCTTATGAATATCTTTGGGGTCTACTGCCATCTGAAAATATCCGCTGCGTAAATCAAGTGATGACATAATTTCGATGTGTGGAATATTAGTGATCAAATCATCAATTATTGGTAGCGGATATCGCGGATATCTCGTGATCGCATTTAATTTCCTATAATATATTGCAAACCTATAAGCTTCTGGGTCATCTAACGGCAACACGTTTTTCTTCCGACATAAAACAACTGGAGATGCGTAGGGCGATGTTGTTGGAATTATCGTTCCATCGTTCAACATCTTCTTAACATGGAAGTTAATGATACCCTGTTTGACCCTGTCATAGCGATAAGGTCTCGAAAAAACAGGAGGATTATCACCCGTGTAAATTTCATGACAAAACACATGTGTCAGACCAGGCTTAAGTGAAAACAACCCATGAAATTCCTTAAACAAAATCTGCAATTTCCCTTTTTGTTCTGCATTTAACTTAGCGTTTGATAAATCTATCTGAACCGGTTCGTCCGAAATTGCCACTTTTTCAATTTGCGAATCCGGAATGATCAACGATTTTGAAAGAAAGTCCAAACTAATCTTTGCAAGTGACATAAAATCAATACCTAGGATGCATGGATATTGCATCTCAGCAATCACATGAAATTTCCACAACTTCGAAAATTCTCTTATTTTAATTCTTAACTGAACTGTGCCTAAATTTCTGCATTGTGACCCTTGAGCTGTAACTACTTCAGCTAACGATTTCTTAATAGGACAAAAAGAAAAATATGATCGGTATGTTTTTTCTGAAATAAATGACTTTTTTCCGCACCTGTATCCCAGAGCGCTTTTAGAAAGGTATCATGCCAAAGAATCGGCACATACGGAAGATCAACTGGTGATAATCGTAATGAATTCAGTTTAATTCTATTAGGAGGATCTCTTTCAACACGATCTCTTAGAAAGTTTAAATTGGCATTTCTCTGCCTTCCGCTGTTGCAATCAACACGCCTCCAATTCTGCTTTGCTGAATCATCACTAGGACCCTTACTAACCACCATCCTACGGTTCTGATACCGGTCTGTTCGCTGATTTGGCTGATTGTAGCGATTTCCTCCCTCGAATCCTTGATTTTGATAATTATGACGAGAAAAATTATTCGCACCCCTGCCTAGTCCTCTTTGATCATTTTGACTATTTCCGACCCCAGTATCTCTCCAATTTCTATTATTCCTTCTTTCCTCAGGATTCCTACTCATATCCCAACTTCGTCTAGCAAAATTATTACTCGAACCCTGGTTTTCCCTGCAGCTATGACGTTCCTCATACCGGTCTACCAACTCTACCAACTGAGCTTTCGTTGTGGGGTTTCGAACTTCTAAATAATCCATTATTTGGGGTTCTAGTCGCATTACTATGTGATCGACCAATTTTATCTCATCATAATTCAAATTTAAAGCTTTATGGATTTTTAATAGCTGAAAAATAAAGTCTGACGGGGCTTGACCTCTCCGTTGTTTCGATGAAAAAAACTGAGCCTCTAGCTCTGATTTATTCCGTACTACAGGAAAACTATCTGACAATTTCTTTTTAAGCGTTGCAAATGCAGTCGCTTCTTCATTTACACACTCGAACCCAATAACGTCAAACCAGTCTAACGCTCTCCCAATTAAATGACCCTTTAAATACGCACATGATAGATTCGCTGGTATTTCATAGTAGGCTATGTGTTGTCATCTATATTAGAAATAAACTCAGACACATTTTCTTTACCCGAAAAAAATAATTCCTGCACTTGCTCTTAATTCCGATATTTCGGTTGGGCGCCAGTGTCGTAGCCTTTCGCTACCCCTATGATTAATAACTCCCCTTTGCGTATTATCTAAATCTGGGTATGTGGGATTCATGATTAATGACTACTTATTTAATAAATCAATATTATTTATTGACCTTTCTTAATAGAAAAATACACAAATATTATTCAAACTTTAAGATCAACAAAGTACAGTGGAGTGCGAGAAGAATCTGATTATGAACGACGGAATACTAACTGAATCCACGGAGAATAACGCATACTATCAAACTACGCATTTATATCAAATTTATGAAAACAACTGACCTGATACCTTTTCTTAAGGTAGGTTCTTCTATATCTGGATGCTTTAAGGAGCGGCTTCAATCTTAGCTATCTTTCAGTTCCGTCCCGAACCGAATTAATAAATACTTTTCAATAGTCTTCTCCCGAAGAATATATTTCCATTAACAAAACTACTCTCTCAATTCCCTCTTAATCAACCTCGTTCTCTTCATTTCATTTCTCCTTTTTATATCTTTTTCGAACTCGCTAAACCCGAAATTATCTCGTTTGCATAAGTCACACTTTTGGCTCTCGGCGGAGATTGGTTGAAATAAATAAAGTATTTAAAGATTCGAGAGAAGGTTAGTGAAACGCGTAAGCACCCGTCACAACCCCCCCCCTCCGAGAAAAAAAGCGTGACTTATTGAAGGTCTAAACGACCTGAAAGAACTCGCTTAATTTATCTAACGTCTGAAAACACTGAACCTGCACAAAATTTTAACTAACTCTAGAATGTCTAAAAATACTGAACTTGAAGAAAGTTTTAACTCACGAACTTTAGAATGCCTGAAAATACTGAACTTGTAGAAAGTTTCAACTCACGAACTTTAGAATGCCTGAAAACACTGAATTTGCAGAAAATTTTAACTCTCTAAGTTAGAAACTTTAATTAAACTAGCACACAGAAATGACTACTCAAAGGGGTACTCCACTCTAATTTATTGATCTTGTACAATATATCCCTACAGTGCATCCCATTCGGGCGAAGATCAGGGGAAAACCTTTCAAGGAAAAAACCCTGATCATGCACTTTACTTAAGTACTAATAAATATAAAATTTTACATTAATATCTTCTCAAGACATCAAAGTTTTCATCTCATCACTATGTTCAGGGACTGCTGCTCTGAAAGGAAACCTTGTCAATTTTTTCTAAAACACGACATTAAATGCACAGAACTTTTATACAGCTTCCTTATTGACATAAAATATGGTATACATTATATTATATATATATAGTTTCATAAAAAAATAACCTTTATCTGGTTTCATTTTCAAAAAATTCCCAATCAATCGCGCTGCGCTGTTAATGATTTTTGTTAGTATTCCTAATTACGCCGCGCCCAGAAACCAGACACTACTTATACATCTTAATAATTACACACAAAAATATATACATTTTTTACATAGAATATATTACAAAAAACAATACAAGTAATCTCACATGTAAAGCCTCGTTCTTTAATGTGTAGCAAAACAATTGCAATTCAACAAGTGTTTTTCCACAATTTGGAAAAAAATTAAATACAAAAGCTTTTTCAACCGATATGAAAATACACACAACGCAGCAACTTTTGTAGGTTAATTTTACAAAAAAAAATAGACTAGCCCACATTGAAAATACTCCGAACTGTCTGTCAGAGGAAAAATAAACAAATTAGAATTATACAACCTGGCTAGTCTTTAGATCCAATCTGCATACGCTTTGTCTCCAACCATGGCCTCTGTGCTGGATGACCTTGCCCTAGGGTTGTCCTCTCTGCGCTCCCACCTTCTGGGTCTCCTCTTCCATTGAGTCCGTTGAAGTTGATATGCTCCTGCTGAGGCGTTCTTTTGGGTTGTCAGATTTGGAACTTGGCTGTTGTCCACTCGACGTCGGCTCCGAAGGTTGTATGGACAGCTCCTTTCCTGATGAGGTCTGTTGTATTTGAATCTGTGGGATGGTCCTGGAATTGCTCTTTCAGAATTATTTTCTTCCACCTTTCTATACCGCTTTCTGGAGGGACGAGACGGCATTGACGAGGTCAACTTTCTCTTGTCTCGGGATACCTGGGCCTCTGGTCTCTTCTTCTTTTGTATATTATCTATCCAAGAGTCTGGTCTTCCTCTTTTCTCTTCTCAGTCCAATACGGTTTTTTCTTCCTGAAATTATACACATCACCCCCCGAAGAAACAGCAGACTCCGTTCGCCACGTTTTTTCTTCTCACCTCCACTCCATCGCGTCTATTCGCAACTATATCTCTACTACCTTCTAAATTTCCTGATTTCGATCCTCTACGACAACCCCCATCACTCTCCGATTGCACCAATCTCGACTGCCCATCATCCGACCTGACTGATGCCACTGCACCATGATCACTACTACTGGCACTTTCCGACTCGGCAACACTGTCTTCTCTTTGATGGTAAATTCTCACCTGGTCCACATTAACAGTTATTCTTTTACCAAATTTTAATATTACTAAATTATTATTATTTTTTACACTCAGAACTTTATATGGGCCCTCAAACTTTGGCATAAATTTACCCACTATTTTCTTACTTGCCGAACTTAACGGGTGAGTTTGAACTAATACTAGATCATCAACTTTCACATTACTTTCACGCCTCTTTTTATTATAATATTTCGCCCACTTCTCGTGCTGGCGCTTTGTATGAATTCTAGCCTCCTCAAACAACCTTTCTATGTTCCCACAAACTAAATCTGATCCATCAGTTACCAATACTAATTTTTGAAAAGGGGTGATTAAATTTCGACCTAAAAATAATTCCGCCGGTGTTTTACCCGTTGTCTCATGTACTGCTGTCCTAATAGCGTATCCGAACTCTTGCAGAAATTGTCCCAGTTAGTGTGATTATCCGCGACAAAACTCGAAATCATTTTTAAAAGAGTACGATTAACTCTTTCTGTTTGATTAGCTTGTGGACGATATACCACAGTTTTAACGTGTTTTATGTTCAACCTGCGACATACTTGCTCAAAAACTTCGGATATCATTTGGGGCCGTTGTCGGTGACTAATTTAACAGGAGCTCCATAACGCGAATATAATTCTCAAAAAATGCATTGGCAATTGCTTTAGCCGAAGCTTTCCTTAAGGGAACTATTTCAACCCATTTAGAAAAATTATCTGTAATTACTAAAATAAATCTATAGCGTTCTGGACTAGTTGCAGGGTATGGGCCTAACAAATCTAAAGATACGATTTCATTCGGAAAATTCGTTACTATCGGAATTAATTGACCAGCTGGTAATCCGTTTTTATAATTGACTTTTTGGCATTGGTCGCAGGTTGCTACATATTTATAAATGTATTTCCTCATGTACGGGAAATAACACGCGTCTTTTAATTTTAAGTAGGTTTTCTTTTTGCCTAAATGGCCTGCCATCGGCGAGTCATGGAATTCTCGCATAACATCTTTACGTAATGTTTTAGGTATAAATACCCTTAATTCACCTAGTGTGGTTATATATTTTGCATAATATAGCAACCATCTATCAATTTAAAGTCGCGGGACCAATTTCTACAGATTGACTCATTAATGGAACTATCGTCCGGATTTTCTAGAAAACGTACGATGTGACCCAACTCCGGATCATTTCTCTGTTCCTCTCTCAACTGTTCTCTAGACGATAATACTAACGATCTAATCACCGCACAAGACACCTTTGGTTCTTCATTACTTTCTAACGGGTTTCTAGACAACATATCAGCCACTAAATTTTGCGTACCTGGGCGATGTTCCCATTCTACATTAAAATTTGCCAACTTAAGCGTCCACCTTATCATTCTAGACGACAAATTCTTTCCATTCGTTAATTTGGTAAGTGCAGCATGGTCTGTTATCACTTTAACCGGCAAGGATCCGAAATACGTGCGATATTTATTTAATGCCCATATGACAGCTAAACATTCACGTTCCGTCACACTATAGTTTCTTTCTGCGCGGTTTAAAGTTCTCGAGGCAAACGCAATAGGCCTATTATTCTGTGTCAATACTGCTCCTACCCCACTGAGCTCGCATCCGTATAAAGTTCAAAAGCTTGGGAAAAATCTGGTAATTGTAACACTGGAGCTTCTGTCAGTGCTTTCTTAATACGATCAAAGGCTTCCTGCGCTGATTCCGACCAACGGAACTTAGAGTTTTTTCGTTTTAAATTATATAAGGGTTCACACATGTCTGCGTAGTTCTTAATAAACTTTTGATACCAACCCGTCATTCCTAAAAATTTTGCTACTTGTTTTGCAGTTTTCGGAGGTTTCATTTCAATAATTGCTTTTACCTTCTCCTCATCTGTTTTAACTCCTTCTTTATTAATAACTAAACCCAAATAACGTAATTGTTCCCTCGCGAAATGACATTTCTCACGATTCAACGTTAAACCAGCCTCCTGCAACAATCTGAATACTTCTCGTAAGTGTTCTACATGGCGTTCAAAAGATGGAGATGAAATAATAACATCATCCATATAACAGTGGGTAAAACGCCCGAGAACTGGCTGGAGTATCATTTCAATTGCCCTTTGAAAATTTGGAGCTGCCCCCGAAAGGCCAAATGGCATGCGAGTAAATGCAAAAGTACCATTTTTTGTAACAAACGCCGTCTTATGAATATCTTTGGGGTCTACTGCCATCTGAAAGTATCCGCTGCGTAAATCAAGTGATGACATAATTTCGGTGTGTGGAATATTAGTGATCAAATCATCAATTATTGGTAGCGGATATCGCGGATATCTCGTGATCGCATTTAATTTCCTATAATCTATTGCAAACCTATAAGCTTCTGGGTCATCTAACGGCAACCCGTTTTTCTTCCGACATAAAACAACTGGGGATGCGTAGGGCGATGTTGTTGGAAATAGTTCCATCGTTCAACATCTTCTGAACATGGTAGTTAGTGATACCCTGTTTGACCCTGTCATAGCGATAAGGTCTCGAAAAAACAGGAGGATTATCACCCGTGTCAATTTCATGACAAAACACATGTGTCAGACCAGGCTTAAGTGAAAACAACCATGAAATTCCTTAAACAAAATCTGCAATTTCTGTTTTTGTTCTGCATTTAACTTAGTGTTTGATAAATCTATCTGAACCGGTTCGTCCGAAATTGCCACTTTTTCAATTTGCGAATCCGGAATGATTAACGATTTTGAAAGAAAGTCCAAACTAATCTTTGCATGTGACATAAAATCAAAACCTAGGATGCATGGATATTGCATCTCAGCAATCACATGAAATTTCCACAACTTCGAAAATTCTCTTATTTTAATTCTTAACTCAACTGTGCCTAAATTTCTGCATTGTGACCCTTGAGCTGTAACTACTTCAGCTAACGATTTCTTAATAGGACAAAAAGAAAAATATGATCGGTTTGTTTTTTCTGAAATAAATGACTTTTCCGCACCTGTATCCCAGAGCGCTTTTAGAAACGTATCATGCAAAAGAATCGGCACATACGGAAGATCAACTGGTGATAATCGTAATGAATTAAGTTTAATTCTATAAGGAGGATTTGACTTAACTAGCGATCGTTACCTCCGCAACACGATCGCTTAGAAGTTTAAATTGGCATTTCTTTGCCTTTCGCTGTTGCAATCAACACGCCTCTAATTCTGCTTTGCTGAATCATCATTAGGACCCTTCCTAACCACCATCCTACGGTTTTGATACCGGTCTGTTCGCTGATTTGGCTGATTGTAGCGATTTCCTCCCTCGAACCCTTGATTTTGATAATTACGACGAGAAAAATTATTCGCACCCCTGCCTAGTCCTCTTTGATCATTTTAACTATTTCCGACCCCAGTATCTCTCCAATTTCTATTATTCCTTCTTTCCTCAGGATTCCTACTCATATCCCAACTTCGTCTAGCAAAATTATTACTCGAACCCTGTTTTTCCCTGCAGCTATGACGTTCCTCATACCGGTCTACCATTTCTACCAACTGAGCTTTCGTTGTGGGGTTTCGAACTTCTAATTAATCCATTATTTGGGGTTCTAGTCGCATTACTATGTGATCGACCAATTTTATCTCATCATAATTCAAATCTAAAGCCTTATGAATTTTTAATAGCTGAAAAATAAAGTCTGACGGGGCTTGACCTCTCCGTTGTCTCAATGAAAAAACTGAGCCTCTAACTCTTATTTATTCCGTACTACAGGAAAACTATCTGACAATTTCTTTTTAAGCGTTGCAAATGCAGTCGCTTCTTCATTTACACACTCGAACCCGATCACCTCAAACCAGTCTAACGCTCTCCCAATTAAATGACCTTTTAAATACCCACATGATAGATTCGCCGGTATTTCATAGTAGGCTATGTGTTGTCGTCTATATTAGAAATAAACTCCGACACATTTTCTTTACCCGAAAAAAATAATTCCGGCAAAACTCTAAATCCTGCACTTGCTCTTAATTCCAGTATTTCGGTTGGGCGCCAGTGTCGTAGCCTTTCACTACCCCTATGATTATTAACTCCCCTTTGCGTATTATCCAAATCTGGGTATGTTGGATTCATGATTAATGACTACTTATTTAATAAATCAATCTTATTTATTGACTTTTCTTAATAGAGAAATACACAAATATTATTCAAACTTTAAGATCAACAAAGTACAGTGGAGCGCGAGAAGAATCCGATTATGAACGACGGAATACTAACTGAATCCACGGAGAATAATGCATACAATCAAACTACGCTTTTATATCTAATTTATGAAAACAACTGACCTGATACCTTTTCTTAAGGTAGGTTCTTCTATATCTGGGTTGCTTTAAGGAGCGGCTTCAATCTTAGCTATCTTTCCGTTCCGTCTCGAACTGGCTTTATGTATACCTTTTAATAAACTCTTCTCGCGACGAATATATTTCCACTAGCAAAACTACTCTCTCAATTCCCTCTTAATCAACCTCTTCTCTTCATTTCATTTCTCTCTTTTATATCTTTTTCGAACTCGCTAAACCCGAAATTATCTCGTTTGCATAAGTCACACTTTTGGCTCTCGGCGGAGATTGGTTGAAATAAATAAAATATTTAAAGATTCGAGAGAAGTTTAGTGAAACGCGTAAGCACCCGTCACAATTGATAAAATTAAACTTTTATTTCTGAAAAAGTTTTAAGATTTCTTACGTCGTTTTACTTTGATTTAAACTCGATACGAATCAACTATACTATTTTTCTAAATTTTTCAAACATGCCTATAATTAGCATTCATATATTAATTTCAATATTCTTAAATAGAATTAAGAAAATTTATTTCAAGACTTAACTTAAAACTTGTTTTTATATTTGGAGAATCTTCATTTACTTTGGCGTGTGTGTGCTGGTGGTCTTCATATAATTTCAAATGTTAAGATATTTTGTGAATTATTTCTCTGCCAACAATCAATACTGAAGGTTTATGCTAAAAATACGCAGGAACTCTTAAGGTATCCGGCTACTCGCGACAACTTTTTTTTAAAAAAATGGAGATTTGGGGATATTTTTTTTTTTTGGTGTTTTTAGATTTGTTTAGTACATTTTAAGAAAAATATGCTAAAATTAAGAAGAGAAAAATAAATGATTATTACTAAAAATGGGAAAAAGAGGGGTAAAAGTTGACAAAAAACAACATAAAGGCGGCTCGTTCTGTACCAAAAGTTTATGAACAGATTTTAAATTTTTCAATTCTGATGTTTTGTTATGTTATTCATTTTTGAAATGATCCCCCCCCCTCCTAAGAGATATTTTAATTTTTACAAAAACTACAACACTTTATCTTTGTTATTATATGAAATTGCTTAAAAAAACAGTGACTACATTAACATAAGGGGCTGTAAATTTTGTAATAAAACAGTGATTGATAAATCTGAAGGTTAAAACACTTCTACTATTATACAGAACATACACAAAAAGTTTCAGTTAATTATTTTCAAAACTTTTTAACAATCACTGTCCCTGTTTGAGTATTTAAAATTAAAAAAAAATCGAGTAAAACGTGTCTCTAGAATAAAAACTATACTGTTTTGTTAAAACACTTGTAATTTTTGTTTTAGAGAAAGGAGAATAATAAACTTGGTATTTTTGTAAAACTAATAAGGTGACCTATAAAATAAAATCATAAAACAATTTTCAATTTTTGGAAAATTCACAATTTTAGGGTAGTTGGATACCTTAAATTGAATAGAGAACTCTGACAGTAAAGATTTTAATATACAAGTAATCTTATACAAATTGGGATATTTGTTAATTAAACTGTTGTTTGCTTACTTAAATTTTCAATTAATTGAAAAATGTACAATTAGTCCATAAACCTTTTTCAGGTATTTTATAAAACACATATACACAAATAATTTCATATTTTGTTTATCAATAGGTAATTTTCATTTCCATTACACAGTTGTTAATTTACTTCTTTTTCTGAGAAAGGGGTGACGCTTGAGGAGTCGTGTTCGTCACGTGACCCCGTTTAAAATTACGTGGTCTGTTGCTAATAGCCCTCGCAATGCTTTAAACTGTAACGTTAATAAAGAACAACTCCTTCCCTCCAATGTTTTTTATCACAATTCTTAACGTAACACAAAATTTTCTGATAATTTTTTTCCTATCCTATTTGGAAGGTTGAATAAAAACAAGAATATTTTTCTTACTCGAAAGCTTTTCAAAAAACGTGAAATAATTTTAGGAAAGCAGCCAAAATGTTAAAAAATATTATTAAACAGTGATTATATAAAAGTTCGGTTGTTTAATTTATTGAAAAATTTGGAAAATTAACATAATCAATCATTAATTACTAATCTTTTTAATGACATTTTTTAATAAAGTAGAATAACGTGAGTTATTTGATTACATGAATTGCCATAATCAGTGAAAAGTCTGGATAATAGAAAAAGATAATTGAGGTAAAAAAAGGCATAATACCAGATTTTGTCATACTTCAATCTCAGGATCAACGTTTTCCGAAATATTATTTGTACACTTTTTATGAGATAAAAGTAATCACATATATGCTTAAGATATTATTGTAAATTATATTTATCACACCTTTTGTTCAGTAAAATGTACTAATTATGTTGCTGTTGTGTTTACAAATTTCCTTGTTAATCTCTTTCTTTTTTATTCGTATGCTACAAGTAATCATCATTTGAAGCGGAAATGCAATTTCATTGATAAGGCAGCAAATCCCCATGCATCTAACGACCGGGTTGCAGTTACGCAATGGGTTACCAATTCTGTAGTGAATCGATGCTCTGCAGTAGTCAGAGGATTTAGGAATGATATATATTATTGCCCAGGACTTACAAGTTCTTTTCTTGACCCTTACTACTGTACTGTATTTTTTTATTTTAATTAGCAATCTTTAGCTTTGTGCTCCAATTAGATTGTCATATCTTATTTATTTCTTTTTTATTTTCAATTAGCAATCTTGAGCATTGTGCTCTAATTAGTTTGTCATATTTCAACGTTACTTATTATTTTAATTGAAATTCAAATACATTTACAGAATTAAATTTTCTGTATTAAAAATGAAATAATATCCAAAATCTTGAGTATTGTAACAAACCCATACGGTACTCGAAAATTTAAGCATAGATACAGCATTTATTATGCAAGTGTCAAACAAATTTAACATAGTAATGAGTAGTTTTTCATGCATCAAAAACCAATTTCCGATCTATTGGTACATTTATTAATGACTTAATAATTTCAGAACCGTTTAAGTTTTATTTTGTACATAGTTGGTAAGATATCTTTTATTTATTTTCAAATAGGTCACGATTCCTGTATAAATGCATATTTGATAACCAATGGACTTTCAGAAAAAATGCATTGACGTTTCAATGAATATTTATCAATAAATATTCTCTAGAAAGAGTTTACGATTTTGCGACGAGGAAACGCAGCAAAACAATTTTTTTCAAATATTTTTCAAAGTTAAATTACCCCCAATAATAACTTTCTAAGAAACTGTTTTCTTTCTCTGCCAGTTTACTTTGATAATGTAAAATCTTTTAGAAAATACCAGTACAATCTATACCTAAAATATTTTAAAATCCAGAATAAGATTACTCAGAGTAAGTAATTTTTGATATTTTTCTGACATCATACAAAAAAAGATGGTTAATAACTGAATGTTGAATACTAATTTGCATACGCTGGTTCTTCTTGAGTCGAAAATGGAATAATAGCGTGACATTACCGTAGTCCAAGATTCATTAATACAATTTATGAGGTTTATCTAAAATGCCGGGGTGGCAAAGTTACTTCATGCAAGATTTATTTTGTCAGTTTTAGTGTGTTCGAAATCACAGAGTGGCACGAAAGCAGACATATTTTTTCTGAATATAAAGGTTAAAAAAGTTAATACTGAAGAGTGCCTACTAAATTTTTTCCCACAAAATAAAGATGAGGGTGTCTTATAGAGATGTGAAAAATCTTCATTTAAGAACTCACAAAAACTATTGTTTTGCTTTTAGGTTTTAAAATATTAAATAAATTGTAGCTGATACAAGTTCAACAATTACTTAACAATTTTATAATTAGTTTAGAAACTTAAAAAGTATGAAAAAAATATTTACTTAACATTTTTGAAAACCAACATTCTGATGAATATTCATTACTTCAATTTATGATATAAACATATGAAAAAAAACATTAAATATTTTGAAATGATTTTCAGATTTAAAAAAGTAAAATATATATATCATTAAAAAAAGACGAATCTTATTTCTTAAGATTCGTTTTAATGGCATTTGAATAACATTTTTATCTCAGTATAATATATTAAATATATTCGCAGTACATGTCAATGCCTAAAATTCCAGTTTGTTATGGTCTTATTAAAATTTTTCCGAATACTGTACTTCGATTTCATTTTTTTCAATTAGCAAAAAAACTATGGAATCATAAGAAACTTTTCCTAGTTAACATTATACTTACTTACATATTAAAAAGAAGATTGGTTGGTTGTAATTTTAAGGCGCTATGTCTTCATGGGGTATATAAATAAAAAATAATAATAATTTTAATAATTTTGTTATGATTAATCTCAAATCTAAAGCAAAAAATTAAAAAAAGCTAACTAGATTTTAGAATTTTTACGAAGTTTCAAAATCCAATTATATAATTAAAAATATAATAAACAATCTACTGATTTTTTTACTTGGAAGTATTATATTTACTTGCCATTGCGTAAAAGTATCTATTAACGTATTTGGAGGCTTTTCTGATTTTACCAAATAATTATAACTTTCGTTAATCTTAAATTTGGCAAGAGATTCTAAAGCAGTTTATTTTCAGCTAGGACCACACCCTGTTTATGACGTGGAAGTAAATTATCCCATTATCGCTTCTGTAGAGAATGGAAGAGTTCCGCCTTCCTCGATATTACCCGAAATAAATTTAACACGGAAAATAATAAAATAATTTATATCGTCTTGATTTTATTTAAGAAAATTCTATCAATAACATTTTCCTCTTTATGAGTTTTTAATCCACAATTAAAAACAGATTAAAATTTACTGTCAGCATCTTCATAAAGAAATGTAACGCTTATGCTAAAATAAATTTCCTGTTTTCTTTTATAATGGATAATTCCTTGATTTGGAAATTTTTTTTTTTGAGGGATGAATTCATGTAATACAAGTATGTAATAATTTTAATTACAGATAATGAATCGAATCTCACTAATACGCTAAAATCAATAAAAGTTAGACAATTATTGCGTAATAATGAAACTAAAACATGCATAGTAAAAATATACAATCGTTGTAAGCACTAAGCAAAATTAAGAATTAGCCGGAATTTAATACATTGCTCTAGAACAGGAGTGACCAACTGTTTTTGGGAAGAGTGCCACTAACTGATAAAAAAAAGTTATGCGTGCCATTTTAAACTTTTACAACTAACAAAAGAATATGAAGAGGTGAAAGAATGTTACTTATAGGCTTATCATGAAATTTTTACGCAAATAGCACATATTTTATGCAAGTCAAAATAGTGGAAGTTTAACAATAATATAATAAATAAAACAAAAGTACGAACTTAAATTTTATTGTTAAAATTTTGTTTTCAGTTTCAATCAATTACGTTAGGTATACATATAAAATAAAAATAAGTAACTAGAACAATTTAATTCTACATAATTATCAAGCAGTCAATACTTTCATAGTGTAGATTTTTATTTCGTAGATTTTTAATTAGTCATCTACATTAGTATCAGTTCTCGAAGATGCTAACAGAATCGGATTGTTCTAAGTGTGCATCCGTTTCTCTTTTTTCTCCAAAATCGAGACAAAAAAAGCGAAAGTGCACAAAAGAAGATGTAAGATCAATCGGGATTGGAAAAGAACAATCTTTCCCTTGTAATCTTAAATTTAAATCACTTAAATGTCTTGTAGTATCGGTAAGAAAAGCTAAATCTCAAAGCCTATATATCTTCATTCTTGAGAAGCAAGCACTCAATGGGCAGTTCATTGTTTTCTTCCAGATAACTTAAAACTCACTCCCTCAAATTTCCATACCTTACGAATGCACTTCCTTCGGAAAACCAACGCACACAACAATGAAGGAGTGTAGTCTACAATATAGTTTTCTATGATTTAATTCTGTATATTTAAAATAGATTTTGATGTTTTATTTTGTGTAAGACCCCCACCTTTCAGTAAACAGTACAAAAAATTATATTTATTATTATCTTTTCAAATTTTTTAATCTTTCAAAAGTCTTCACGGGCCACTCTCACAACTCTGCGGTGCAGTACTTTGACACGCGTGTTGCGGGTTGGCCACCCTTTTCTAGAATCAAACAAAACGTAAATCCTGTATAGATTCTTTTTTCAAAGTTATATTAAGCAAATATAACTATTTAGGCTACCCCCTCCTTTTTTTATGAGACAATTTCACATAACCGTCAATAAACAAGAAGCACTGGATTGATTCTTGTCGATTATATTGAATAAACGCTCGCTTAGAAAACCTTTGGTAGATAATGACAGGACAACGTTTTTCTTACGTGGAGTTACATGACTACATGAAAGAAGTCATAATCGAAGACATACAAATAACAATTCTCTCTCCCAGAGTCAGTGCGCCATAGGCCTGCTAATATATTTCCTCATTTAGCAGATGCAATGTTTCATGTGACTGTGTGCACTTTTAATCCTTTTAAAATGTTTTCACGAGTCTTTTGAAAGAAAATTAGATGGATGCAACTTTTTAGACACTCTACATACATTTAAAACGCAGTTACTTCTTAGTATATTTGCATAAGTAATTCTCTATATTTATCTTAATTTGGATAACTAAAAAAAAAGAGAGAATTGATAAAGAGAATTAAAATCGTCTTAAAATGTGAAGGAAAAAAAGATAAGAACAAGTTTAATATATTCGATAGTTATTAGAGAAATATGTTATTTTTAAAAGAAATTTCCGACACTTTATTCTCTTCATATTTATATAATGCATAAAAACTCTAAACTGTGGTAAAATTTTACTTCCAGTACACTCAGTATACCTTATAAACTTATCGTCATTTTATTAATTTTCTCGTAACGCATTTAATCCTCCATGTACATATACTTAGAGTATATATTGAGGTAATACAATCTATGTAAATCAGCTAATTAAATCCACCTCGTAATAAAAAATAATGCTCTGCCGCTGCAACAGTTTCAGCTTAAGCTATTTGATTTTTGTAGTGTAAATAACAACAAATTATATGTTACAGTATATTTCTTGGTGAGTTATTTAAATACTACAGGAACTATTCGCCTTATTTTAAGAAGATTTCCCCTGTATTCCAATTTAAAAAAAGCTTGCTCATATGTAAATAATGTAAAGGGGTGCTCGATAAACTTCCAACTGGTCATTGATATATATTTTAAATATGATTGTGAGAATGAATAATAAATGTGTGTGGCATGTTAGTTAAGATCATAAAATGCTCAAGTTAATTATTCATTTGAAAATTAAACAGTAAAATGCAAAGTAAAATACCAATTAATGTAATGGATATGATTTAGAGCCTCTGTAAATGTTTCTTAATGTAAAATTTCCTTAACAATTCGTATATTAGCACTTCAGTTACATGCATTCGGTTTAATTTCTAAGAAAGTGAATTCTTTAAAGCATGAACTCCACGCGTAACCAATAAAGAAGTTAGAAACATAACGATATTCACTCTGTTTCTCATTAATCTGTGGTATCAGTATGTGCTTCTGAAGTCAGAGCTCTTAGCACCACTTTTGATTTCCTTCATTAGTTTGTTAGTTCTATATGCTCTTCTATATTTACTAATCGTTTTTGTCTGTAGAGATACAGGACTTAAGTCTCAGTTTTATGTATTCTTCACCGTAATAACCTTGAATCGCGTTTAGTGACATTACAGGTTTTTAAATTTCAAACGTGTGTTGAGAGTAAGTGAATAAATATATTCCTGTTGACATTGCTGATATATTTGAGAAGTGGTTTTATGTATCTTAACCCATTATTGTGCTTAGCAAAGTAAATTTTCCCAGAAATGCAGGCAATTGCATTGCTTTTAGTTTTATTTTAAGCCAATACATTACTTATTGAGTGTAGACTGACTTCTCTAATATTTTATACATGTCTGTCATATAAGTGATTTCACTTTCTGTTGGAATGAATTTGGTCTGCAATACATCTCTGTTTTGTGGAGAATAATACGAACATGATAGAGTAACAAAATTTGGTTAAATATCCATCAAGTACAATTTTCTTTTACATCAATTTGTAAGACTTCTTTCACATTTTCAACTAGTCATTGTTGGGGAGAAGCTCAAATTATATTAACTCCTCTCCTATTTATAAGTTTAAATGTGCTCTTATTGGAGTGCATTTATCGAACTGTTTTCAGTATTATCATGCTCATTGAATACTGTCAAAAATATTGAATACATCATACTATCAAAAATATTGACCTGTGTAATTGCTTAACAGTTGTCCAACTATTCTACGCATTAATTGTCTTTTAACCCACTGCAGTCACTCTGAAAAATGTGGTTGGTGCCTCTCACAGCTATGATCTACAGTATTCAACAACATGCATAATTGAAAGTGAAAGTTACAAATTTACATTTACTTTACTAAAATTAATTAAAAATTCAAATTTTAATTACGTTCTATCAGTATCATACTAAATATGTCTATAGATTCCTTCGTTGTGAGACTGAAAAGTCTTTTTATTATGTGTGAAATAGCTGTAGTTGAAAAGAGAATAGCATGGTATTGCTGTAATAAGAAAGAGAATAGACCAATTGTAGTTTTGTCCATTCTCTTTTCTAAGTTGTATTAAACTATAAATTTAGTCTCTTTAAGGTATTCTAAACGGGAACTAACTGGGTTTTTACTTTAATAGGCTTTCACTGAAAAAATTGCAATGCATGCTTATATATAAGCTTGTCCAATATATACTTGTTTACTCTTTTACTGAAACATTATAATAAAGACAGAAAATTATATCTACTGGATTATTACTATGTATGATTGTGAATGACAATCAATTAATTCCAAAATTAGGTTTATTAATAGTGCAAGATTCTTTTAAAATGCTTTTAAGATAAAGAATTTTTTTATATAATTTCTAAATGTTTTTCTTAAATAAGTTTCACTTTCCAATCTCTAATTTATTCATAGAAATAAGCCATATAGCAAAATATTGTTGTTACCCAAGCAACATTGTTTCAGTGACCTTGGCAATGAAATATTTCAGGTTTTTTTTTAACTGCATAAAACATTAATTGTGCATCATCAGATATACGTACGAATAT